>JAVTVY010019479.1:0-72127 GCA_036873755.1 Hanleya hanleyi | reverse complement strand
CAATAAAAGTGTGCAAATCCTGAACACTGAATTGCACACTAGTTTGTAACACCTTTCAAACATGTAAAAGTGTTCAAGTGCGAAAACTAGTATGCAAAGTCATTTACTTAAAATATGTCACTGAAGTGTTATCATGCTCATCAAGTAGATCGTCATCAATAAACACAATGACATAGGTTGTCCACAATATCGCCGAATGTTGAATATTGGAACTCTGAAAAATTAGTGTTCATTCTGAAGTGTGCACTTTTGAACACTTTTACGCACAATAGAACACTTTTACATGTTCATGCGGACGCTAGTGTTCCAAAAGTGTTACAGATTATGTATTCATTTGTGAACATTGGTGTTCAAATATGATGATCATTTCTGAATACGCGTGTTCATACCTGTTCTCTAGTGTTCGGATATGAACGTTAAGTGTTCAGTTTTTAACACGATATGGTGTCCTGATTTGGACATCAATATGAACGTTAGTGTTCAGTGCCGTCCAACCCCATATTTCGATTGTTGAGATACTTAGCGTTGTGGAATTTTTGGTACCTTTTTCTTCTCATTATTGTTCAAAATGGACCAGTTGATTAATTCCACATCATTATTTCAACTTATTCCAGCAACCGCTAAAATTAGTCAGGGATGAACGCTTTTACGCGTTCAATAAGTGTTACAATTTTTTTCTGACAGTGTATGAAGTTCAATGCGTTTCCTCTAAGATCTATTGTTGTTACCAGAGCGAATCCCCCATATAAATGCCCTCAAATATAGGAGTAAACAAAATCATCTTTGTTATCGTCGCACACAACTGATTTTTTCCGATGTAAATGTCACAAATCCTTTTTACATTTACCTTGTTTCTTCTAATTATTCAGACGGCAAAATTTCAGGCATCTGCAGAGAGAAATTCTGCCAACATTTTGCTAATTTCTTTTCAGTTCTTGGGATAAATAACATCCATGCCACAGTATTTAGTCTCAGTTGACAAAAATATATTTTTTTGCTTCCAAGTCTAAAATGCTGTTCGAAAAATTAGAATAAATAGGGTAGGCGAAAAGTATCCATAATTCTAAATATTTTCAGGAGAAATTACCAATGCTTTGAGATGAGGTAGATATGCATTCTAAAGTATTAAAATTGCCTCTGTCCATGGCCCAGAGTGCTTCCCTTTCGCTGTATTGGCACACCATCTGGCTCTATCGCGTTGTGTTTGTGTGGTGTACACCATTCGGCAGTAAAGTGTTTGGGTTGTTGGGGGTTATAAGCATGCAAGAAACACCAATGTCAAAGCAATGAAAAGCAAAGAAACATTGAGACTTTTCTATATAAATATTCTTTTTATTCATTTTCATATTATGAGTTGCATTCTGATCATAATAATTCAATAAACCAGGTAGGTAGATAATCATGAAAACCGATTTTATAAACTTATATACATTCTACTGCCATATTTCAGTTGTCACTCTCTATCTTTTCAAGATGACGTTAGCCTTTAATAGTCTAATTTCTGCCAAAGGTTCTCCGTGGTCACCCGTTTTCTGGAGTTGGTAACATAAAGTTACCTGACCTCATCATGTCATTGGTCTATCCCATACAGCTACCAATACCAACAGTGATTTAGCCAAATTATTTCTCGAAAGCAAAACGCTGACGGACGGACAGAATGTCTTTGACTATGATTATTCAATCCCTGTATAACAGGACTACATACAACGTGGATGACATAAAGTATATATTTTACTTCAAGTGTATATGTACAAAGGAGAGCACTTATATACATAACTCATATATAATATAGACCGTCCACATACTTTTATAAAATATCGACTTGAAAATAAATGAACAGACATATAAACACAGAAAGCACTAATAGTATATCCGGTACAATTTAGTCTTCATGGACAGGCTTCCCGATCTTGGACGTTGAAGTTTCTCAACGTGTATTTATGAAACAGTCTTTGGGCATTGGTTATAGCCTTAGTTCATGGACTTTTCACTGACTAGTAAAGGCACTTCCTGTTACTGTGAAGAACTGCAAACGAAACAAAACAAGGTATAAGCAACATATTTATAAGGCGATTTGACTCAGTTGGAATTGTCTGAATGCTTTGTACATACACTTTTAAAATCATTGCAGATAAACCATAACTCATGACCTCTTTCTATTTCATTTGACGGGTTCCATTTTACCTATACACTGGGAAAATACCGACAAGGGACAAAAATTGTTTTTATTAATTTGGGTATTTTGAAAAAAAATAGCACTGTTCGTTGAATCAGGGGCACATTAGGCTTGTGTAAGATGTGTATAGGCTAGTATTTCTTATTATATATACGTACCAGTACTGTCCATTAATGAACTTCGGGGTACTTGGAGGGAAGCAGGTCTGGTCTACGTTGAATGAGAAATCGTCAAGGTGACTGTGATGTTCGTCTTCAATCACGTCAGACGACGAATCACTAGTTACCGGGTCGGATAACTCACTCGTTACCACATCAGACAAACCGAGGTTATATCCGTCAGAATAACCGGAAATATCCGAGTCAGATGAACTGAAAATGTCCGAGTCAGATAAATTGGCCACTCCAGCGCCACAGGAACTGTTCGTATCAGATAAATCACTCGTGTACACATCCAATAACCGTCCTGTATTCAACTCGGCTAACCTAGACGAATCAGATGAGCCACAATCCGGACATCGCCAAACTGGTAGATCCTTCTCTCCACGCACCAACTGCCAGTAAAAAGTCCGTGACAATCCGGTGTTACAGGTTCGATGTTGCCATCTGTCACAGCCGTCACACTGGAGAGCTTCTTGTCGTGGTCTGACGGTCTTGGCACAAACTACACAAGAATCGTCATCAGCCATTCTATATCAGTATGAGAGTATCTCTTTGGTGTACAGGTAACTTCTTGATGTACAACCGTGAAGAATGACCCACATGATGATGGGTCAAGAAATATATACCTTACACATGACAACAGATCGAAGCCAGTCTGATTTCGTCATCCGGGGTAATATTTTACGTCCTACTGTTAGTAATCATGATTTAACACCACTTTTATAATTAGAAAACAACAGTTCATTGTTTATCCAACTCATCATTGTAATTATGGGTTACTGTTATAGCCTTATATTAAATAGCTTAGTTTCCATTCGATGATGCTTTAACACCTACTGTTTTTGTTCACAGCTTTCTTAATCTACAGCGGGAACTGGATAAACATGACCTTAGAACACTGATTAATTAATTGGATATACTTCATCTAAACATTCATTTATCAGCAAGTGCAAAGCTAATTACGAATAACATAAGGATGAAGTCACAAGATATTTATTTATTTTAAACTTTAGCGCTTGTAAAGAACTTAACTGAACACAGAATTGCACCCACCGTGAAATTTAAATAGATCACTGAGTTGATGTCCGAGTTTTGTCTGGTTTTCGGTGAAAAAATAACAAAGAAATTTATGACGACGTTACTATAGGAATTACAGCATTTTAGAGAAATTATGCGATAAACTTGAATTTGTTTGTAGAAAATAGGCGGAAATGGAGAAAATCCTCAACAAAATCAGAAAGGGCAATACAAAATGTGAAAAAAAACAACAAAAAAACAAACAAACAAACAAACTATTGGGCACCATTTTTAACAGAATAACTGAGCTTGAAGTGTGTATCAAGGTACAAGATGGCAGGCTTCATGTTCAGAACTTAACTGAACACAGAATTGCACCCACCGTGAAATTTAAATAGATCACTGAGTTGTCTGGTTTTCGGTGAAAAAATAACAAAGAAATTTATGACGACGTTACTATAGGAATTACAGCAGTTTAGAGAAATTATGCGATAAACTTAAATTTGTTTGTAGAAAATAGGCAGAAATGGAGAAAATCCTCAACAAAATCAGAAAGGGCAATACAAAATGTGAAAAAAAAACAACAAAAAAACAAACAAACAAACAAACTATTGGGCACCATTTTTAACAGAATAACTGAGCTTGAAGTGTGTATCAAGGTACAAGATGGCAGGCTTCATGTTCTATTTTGCGTATAAGACAAAGTATCAGTTTCTGAGTTAAACAGTCGGGAATTCGGTTGGATCTTTGGGATATCGCGTCTGATCTGATTCGGATTTAATATTCTGTATCTGGACGTTCTTTTTCTATGACGTGGTCACTCTGGGCTCTGTCTTATATATTTTTTTTCTTTGGCCATCCGTAAGCTGTTTCAGGTATGACTCGTCCCTGGTCTTCAGTGTTGTCACCTGGATTGAAATTGTAGTTCAAGGACCGCTTCCCAATACGAACTGTACATTTCTTTGTGCCGTTGAGGTTTTTTTTACAAGCGCTAGAGTTTAAAATAAATAAATAACTTGTGACTTCATCCTTTTAATAATAATAATAATAATCTTTATTTACTGAGGGTGATGTACACCGTACACTCAGTCATCAGTAAATGCTGATCTTCCCTGAGGCCCTCCAACCAAATACACACACACACACACGCAAACCACGAAGCAACATACATCTTAAAGGATATACAATATAAACATACATAGATTGCAATATATACATGGACATTTAGTTTAACACATACATTTTATGTTGCCCTGTGTTTCAAATACAAAGTGTTGAAGCTTTGACCTGAAGAAGCTTGTTGTGTTTCAGGGGGTAAAGAATTCCAGAGGACTGACCCAGAGTATGACAGACTTTTCTTAAACATTTCAGTACGTGGGAATGGGACTTTGAGTATATTGGTGGTGGCAGATCTAAGATTTCTGTATGGAGTAGGGTTATAAGTAAACAGTTGATTCATATAATCTGGATAAAATCCATTCAGTGATTTGTAGACTGTTGGACTCTTATGATACTGAACTAGTTCAAAAACAGTTTGCCGTTGTAGTGTCCTGAAGAGTTCTTCTGATGGTGTGAGCTTAGGCCTGTCCAGGATAAGGCGAGCAGCAGACTTCTGGAGTTTGTGTATTCTGTTTAGCAGCTGATTTGAACAGTTTCCCCAGATACTAAGACAGTAATTGATGTGAGGTGCAATGTAGCCATTATAAAATAATAGCCTTGAGTTTTGTGGCAGAAGTTTCTCATGTTTCCTTAGGACAGATAGTAACCTAGAGATAGTGGTACATACATGCATGGTTAACATGAGATTGCCAAGACAGATTTTTATCCAGGCCAAGTAATTTTTGTTGGTCAACCGTATCAATAAGATTGTCATTGACTGTGATGTTAAAAGAATTCCTACCACATTGTCTTAGTTTCTGAGAAGATCCAATTAACATTGCTTTAGTTTTAACCGGATTGATAACCATTTTGTTTTCAGTGCACCATGTACAAGCTTGACGCATAGCATTGTTAATTTTATCTTCTAAGACTGGCAAATATTTGATGAGGCATGAATAGTAGTGTCATCGGCATATGTTTCAACATCACAATCATCATTACATAAAATAAAGTCATTCATATACAGGATAAATAATAGAGGTCCAAGAAATGAACCTTGGGGTACACCTGTTTTGACAGTCAGAGGTTCAGATAAAACATTGCCAAGGCAAACTTTCTGAAATCTTGAACTGAGATAGGAGGACATCAATCTTAATGCAGTCTCATTGAAACCATAAATTTTTAGTTTAGCCAGAAGAAGGTTATGGTCTATCAGGTCAAACGCCTTCTTGAAATCAATCATGACGGACCCAACTATTTTTTCGTCATTAATGGCTTGTGACCATTTTTCTATCAGGTTAGTCAGTGCGGTAAAACAGTAGTGCTGCGGTCGAAATCCAAATTGAGATTCACTTAACAGATCCTGAGAGGTTATGAATGTATATATCCAATCATGTACATGCCGCTCAAGGAGCTTAGATAGAATGGGGAGAGTTGAAATGGGACGATAGTTCTCAGCCTTGTTCACAGACCCACTTTTGTGTAGAGGGTATATTTTTGATTTCTTCCAACTGTCCAGAAAAATGCCTGTTTTAATGCTAAGATTCATTATTATTGTTAAACTTGGAGCTATAATGTCAGCACTTGCTTTTAGGAACCTGGACCCAGATTATCAAGGCCAGTACTTTTTGTGGCATCAAGACTGGCAAGATAGCTAGCAACATATTGAGGGGTTACTGGAGGAATGCAAAATCCATTTCCAGGAGGTAGTTTGTTTGATACAAAATCTCTTAGTCTGTCTAGAGAAGGTGAGGGATCAGAAGTATCATGGGGCAGAATACGTTCAAAAGAATCTATAAAGAAGTTGTTAAGTTCATTAGCAATATCAGAGTGAAGTAAGAGAATCTTCAACTGATGAACTTCTCTGGGCTCATCCCTGAAACCAGACATGAAATTTCAAACGAGGCTTAATATCCCTGTTTCTTTCACACTAAAATATATTTTTCAATAACTTGTTGAAAATATAACGGGAAGTAATTACTTTGGTCGTATTTCCATATTAATATGGAAATACGACCAACTTCTTTCAAATTGAAAAGGATGAACGAGCATAGTTAACATTTTGATATTATTTGGGGTCCGAAAAAATACCAGCTGGATGTTGCTGTTCTTTGGTAATGAAATGTTTACACTCTAAACTGATGTGTTTAGGATCTGAACGCATAACTAAACGCATCACTGTGACACTTTTTAAACACTTCGAAATGTTTAGTTTGTAAGCATAATGTTTAGTTATGTGTTTAGATTATAAACATAATGTTTAGGTCATCTAAACACATTGAGCTGTTTAGAACTAAACATAATGTTTAGACAATACACATGATGTTTAAGGTGATTAAACACTTTGAAGTGTTTAGTAGTTAAACATATTGATGTGTTTAAGGTGCTGTGACACTTTTTAAACACATTAATGTGTTTAGCTCACCTAAAACTAAACAAGATGTTTAGTTCAACCATGCAGTTTGGGGAGCCAAAGCTGCACATGGAACACCTGAACATGATGATGGCCACAGAAAGACAAATTATTTTTTGTGTATTTAAAAGAGAAGAGTCTCTCTGGGCATATCACCATGGTCACATTTTAGTTAGCGCAAGACTTGTCTATAAACAGCTCCGGTTAGCGTGCTATGTTGTTGTTGCTAATATGTCATGATGTTGTTGCAATCGTACAGGCCTACAATGACTACAAGGAAACAGTGGCGGAACCAGCGTGTTCCAACTATCTACCCCCGCAGGTCAACCTGTCTCCGCTCAGTCATAAGTTGAAAGGGGAATAGCTTCCGAAATAATACAAAAAGTTTACCAAATCTAATATGAAATTGAAAAAAAACCCCTGCAAACCTGAATTTCCCACTCGCAGTTCCGTGGCGCATGCGAACTACAGTTGCGCTTGCGCAGTAGAGTAGTTTCCAGAAAACGCGGGTAATTTAAACACATGGTTAATACCAAGTTAAACACAACGTTTACTTTTGAGCGCGAAATTGAAATAAAACCCGCGAAACATAAACATAATGTTTACTGCGAACCAAGAGCGAACTAAACAACGTGTTTAGCAAAGTGCAAAATATGATCAATATGCGATAATACAGGAAATTATAAATGAGTTATGTTTCTTTTACTTTCTTCGTGTATATACAACACTATTCGTGAACCACAATAGCTTCAACAACGGGTGGAAATACTCCATGTGGCACTTTATTCATGCAGTTTACCCATTAATCGAGTCAATTGCTAAAAATAAATAAATGTTTCTGTAACTGACTTCTTTCACAATTTCTTCGAGATTCCATGCAGTGATATGTATATTATTATGGTTTGTTTATGGCCTACTTTTGAAATAATAAAATAGCTCATTGAGGCTTATGTCAGTCTCTAAACATCGTGTTTAATATACTATAGGAAATATATTGAACTAAACATATAGTGCTGGAACTAAACATTTCAGCTAAACATTATGTTTAAATAATAAACATCTAAACGCTCAACTAAACGTGTGAAGCGTCGCCTGGTTTAGAGTGTAGCTTTAACTATCTTCATTTACAATTCTTTTAAACAATATAAAAGACCGACTAATCATAGTAGGGTGGACCGGGTGTGACTAAAAAGCGGCAGGTATACCGCCCGGTACACCATACAGTACTCCTTTTGTGTTCTGTACAAAATTGTGTATGTCCCATGTAAATCTCGACTGATATTTGTCGTTTTCTGACGTGTGCGTTTAATCGCATGCCCGCTCCACCTTCTGATCTGGAATCATCCCGCCGATCTTTCCTGGTCGGCTCTCTCGGTACTACTAGTAGTTGTCATTTTTTTTGCACCGTTAATTTGCATGTTACTGAGGGCCAGCATTATGGTTGGCAGTGTAGGGGTTAGAAATCGGTTCCAAAGCCAAAGACTAAATAGATTTAGACCTAGGATTATATCGACCTTGATCTGAGCCCAACAGTCAAATTATTGCTTTACTTTCCCGATAAAAAGCGTTCTAAACACCGAACTCTATAGCACTTACACCTATTACACACTGATAACCGTGCAATTATTAGACGATTTAGCACGGTTAAGAACTTTGTGACGTATGAAATCTACACCCGTGATCTTGACACGCACAGGTGTTCGCTCGGGAGAATCAATTTCACAGGGCGGGTGATAAATGGCAGGACAAATTCTCGTCTGTCTATACAATCCAATAAACAAATAGAACGGATACCCTGCAAGTAGGAACTTTAGTTTATTTTAAAGGCAGAAAATGTATAATCGCAGATATTTACAAACCAGTTGGGACATACACGAGTGTTACACAATAAGAAACAGATCAACAGGAGAAACAAGACGTGCTTTCAGATACGAATTACCTATAGAAGCGGAGATCGACGAGTTCATAAGACTCAGATGAATCTCTTCTTGCTGTTTTAAATGCAGACACAACACAAGTGTGATTAGCTATAGAACCTTTGCTGTGTAGATGGGCGTGGCTTTTCTTCCTACACACAGCCATTCGAGACTACAGCCATTCCTAGGCTAGAGTGTGATCACAAAGATATAGATTTTCCTCCGCTGACGATGAAGAATGAAGAGATCTGGCTAACAAACGAAATGGACCAGGGACCGACAGGCAAAGGAAATGGGGAATGTGGATATTTAAAGGTATTAAAATCGTTTTATATTATTAACCCTATCTGGCCTGGGCTTTTTGGGACCTATCCTGGCCTGGGGGCGAAATGGCTCATCCTAATTATTTTTCTTACCCCTTGAGCTAGGGGGCTGAAACTTACCACACTATACCCTTGGGTCAAGCTCTACCAGAAAATGTAAAATAAAAAACCAAGATGGCCGCTTTGATGACGTCATATTCAAAAACGGCATTTTTTGGTCGATTTTTCGGTCGAATTTTCCGATTTTCGTATTTATGCAATTTCTCGGCAAAAACTGCATGATAAATTAGTAAATATTAAAGTGATGTGAAATAAAATAGTTTTTGTCCACTTTTCAATGCGGAAAAGCAGAAATTGTGCGGGATTTCTGCAAATAGGCTCAAAATGACCCCAATATGATAAACTAAAAAGTCAAAGAGTTTCAGCTCTCCATTTTTTGTCGTTCCGGAGATAGCGCAGAAAGTTTGTTCGGGTGGGGTGGGGTGAAGTTTATTATAAGATAGGGTTAATGAAGACGTAAATTTCTGTCTCAAGTTTAACTGTTGGTTCCATCGTGAAATTGATTAAGAAATTGCACACAAATAGGCTTGTATGCATATATATGTTTTCACACATTCTCAGGTGGCAGAAAGACTGCGAGATCACATAAACTCGTCCATTGATACTGACACGCTGCCAACTGAGGCGTCGCCCTTGCCCTAAAATGTAAACTTTCCCACACTAACCGTGCTTAAAATAACGATTTAGCACACCTATGAAAACATTATTTCTATTCTATTGCACTACTCAATTTGATTATCAACAAAGATTACCATTAATGATTGGGAAATTATGGTAAACGTTCACAACCTTTCTTCCCTTTGTCCTATAAGGTATAGGGCGCGGACTTCGCCCTTGTCCTAAAATATAAACTTTCCCACACTAACCGTGCGTAAAATAACTATTTAGCACGCCTATGAAAACATTATTTCTTAAACTATTGCACTACTCTAACTACCCACACTAACCGTGCGTAAAATAACAATTTAGCACGCCTATGAAAAATTTATTTCTTAAATAAATCGATTTATACCTAGGATTAAATCCCTGAGTTCATTTGTGGAAATGAATTGTATTCAATCCGCGGACTTGATCCTTCTGGTCCGAGGTATAAAACGTTTAATTTCTAGGCTTCAGCATGTTTTAGTCCCCCAATCCAAACCGAGTTTCTAGTCCGATATTTAATTGGATGGAGAAAATATCGGACCAGAAACTCGATTTTGATTGGTGGACCGAAGCCTAGGACTTGAACATTTTATACCTCGGGATAGAAGGATCAAGACCGCGAGTATATGGTTGGCGATAGGGGGCAGAAATAGGTTTCAAAGTCTAGGATTAAATTGATTTAGACCTCTATCTATGTCTACCAGTCAAGGTATTGCTTCAATTCCTCGGCCTAAATGGTTCTAAACCGCGGAATAAATCGACTTAGACTTAGGGATGAATCCTGAGTTCATTTGTGAAAATTAATTTTATTTAATCCGCTGTCTTGCTCTTTCTAGACCGAGGTAAAAAACGGTCAAGTCATAGGCTTTAGTAGGGGAGATTGGGGTACAGTGGGACATGCATCCTCGCGAGCCAGTGTATCAATCGATAGGTTATGATTGATACACTGGCTTGGTTATAGTTACCTTTAGCAGTTCTGGATATAAATAGCTCGAGGGGTTTCCGTTGAACCGAACCAATCAGTAAGCGCACTAAAGCAGCTCATCAGGCCAATCCGTAGCGAGGTTTGAGTTTTGACTGGTTTGAATTTCATCGCCGGCCACCCTACCTTTGAAGTTAGGCTGAAATCGACATCGGGTGTCGAAGCGAAACTCGCAGGCTTTCGATACCGACGCGCTAATTCAAAACAATGAAATATACGAGATTGTGTAATAAACGCAACAATTCGAGAACTAATCCGAATCGCCAAAAAGGTCCCGGTAAATGCGAGGATTAGGGATTACCTGGACTTGTGCAGACGTGGGACATGGGGCACAGTGGGAGAAGCCGTCTAGCTCCTTTGTTAAGAACAAAAAGCACATTACATTACTATCAGCAGAAAGCTATCACCCCCATACAACTTCTTTAATGATTACAAGTACACATTTGTAAAATCTATAGTTGGTAACAAATTTTTAGGACTGATGAGATGTTTTCAGCAGTACTTCATTGCTGTTTTTTAACTACTGAGAGAGGATGGACAAAGGTACACTTTAATTATATCGATTTAGTATCTCAGCTGTATGTATTTAGTCCTTTGTCATAAAAAGGAATATATCATGCACCTGGAGCAGAGTGGAACACCTTTGCCGGGGCACACTGGGACAATAATAAGCAAATGGTGAAATTTCCTTTCATCCTAAAATGCCAGCAAAGTGCATTATTTTGTTTCCTAGATGGTAGTATTTGCTAATCCTATCAGATTTGATGAGTTTTACTAAAACTTTCAAAGTCAAATGCTTTCGTTGGGATGAGATTCACACAAAATATTTTTTTCCTCAAATTTGGCTCCTGGGATATATTTTACCTAAAGCAGGGGCCTAAAATAGCAACTAACTTAACCACCGCTGTTGAATCTTCTAAACTCCTATATGAAACATATTAGTATATATTTCTTATAATATGTATTTTGATTATTGTCCCATCGCACCCCAGTGGGTGTCCCAGAGTACCCCATAGTGGGGCAAACTGGGACACATTTTTTTACGTTTTTAAAACAAAATTCTGCAGAAAAGTATAACAGATATTTCAGATTTCTTTTTTGTGTGACTATGTCATAATAAGTATAGGTTATAACGAGAGTATAGGACAATAATAACAGAGATTTTCGCAAAAAGGTGAAAAATGTCCCAGTGTACCTCAATCTCCCCTACACCAATCAGAACGGAGTTTCTAGTCCGATATTTTCTCCATTCAAGAGACATATGATTGGATAGAGAAAACATCGGACAAGAAACTCGGTTTTGATTGGTGTACTAAAGCCTAGGACTTGAACGTTTGATACCTCGGACTAGAATGATAAAAACCGCGGATTAAATAAAATTCATTTCCACAAATGAACTCTCGGGGTATTTAGTCCTAGGTCTAAATCGTTTTATTCCGCGGTTTAGAACGCTTTGTACCGAGGAATTAAAGCAGCAATTTGACAGGTGGAACCCGATTTCTGTCCCATACTACCAACCATACGCGAGTAAACAAAATTAATTCCCACAAATGAACTCAGGGATTTATTCCTAGATTTAATCGATTTATTCCGCGGTATAAAACCATTTAGCCGAGGAATTGAAGCAATAATTTTGCTGGTGGACTTAGATATTATATTTAATCCTAGACATTGAAACCGATTTCTGTCCCCTACTGCCAAGCGTTTACCCGGCTACAAGGATGAGTGAGTGAGCAGGTTATCAAAGGTTGGGGAAATGCAAGCTGTGTTCCGAATATCCTGACCTGATTACGGAGATGTCCGAAGATTTCCGATTAGACTGAAGCGAAACCATAGGCCGGGCACTTTTCGAAACTGACAAGAATCGATAGAAGTTGAAGTCATCTTTGATTTTTCTACAAGAGCCCAGTGAGAAACACATGAACTGTACGTCATTTTCTTTATGTGTAAGCTTGTGAACGATCTTCGGGTTGACAAGGCTGTTGTCGTCGTTGTGGTTGTTGTGAAGAGTTCAACAACAACAACAACAACATGCAGCAGCATGATGATGTGCAAGGAGTTGAGACTCCCCTCTCAGCATGCTCAGTGGAACTTAAACTAGGCTGACCACTAATCAAACAAGGATGATTATAGGGGAAGGCAACAGTACATGTGTAATGTTAAAGTCAACTGTAGGCTGAACGACGTCTGCAGCTTGAATGCAAGATATATGGCAACCAATTTGTAGCAAGCGTTTTTGGGGGCAAACATAGCAAACCCAGCTGTGACAATCAGCTGCTGCAGGCCTATGATAGTAAGAAATATTTCTTACTATCATAGGCCTGCAGCCGAGCATTATCACATGTTTCCTATGGGGGCAACACTCCAACACTGTTGGCAACAGTGCAGTTAACGATTATTTGACCCGAGCCACCTTGGCATCTTATATCGGTAGTTGAAAATGAAACAAAAACAGAAGAACGTTTACAAAAACACTTACTTCCAAACCTCTTACACTCCCCTGAGTATGTCCTTTCCGTTCTATGATCACCTAACAGTGAGTGGTTGGTGTCATTGGGGTGTTTATATGCCTTGTGCTTTGCACAAGAACGGAAACATTTTGTCAGCAATTTATATGGCCTCATCGATTTTCGATCGACGCCATGTTTGTGTAATGCGCATGTGTCAAGCAAAACGACATCCGGTTAAAAACGCACATGGCTACACGTGGTGGGCACAGTTCAACCAGCCATGTGCGTTTGTACAGATGAGGTCTGAAACCCATCGTCTGTTTCACAAGGAAATGGTTTGATTGGAAATATCATTATCAGAATCGAAGTACAATTGTCTATAGAATTTATTTACAAAGTATTAGCTGGGGATGAACTATACTGTAGGGAATATAAGAATATAAGGAATATATTGGGAATATAAGGTGGCAGTTCTGACCCATCCTCGTAAGCCAGTTTATCAATCGATAGGTTACGATCGATACACTGGCTTGGTTAGTTACTGATAGCAGTTCTAGATATAAACAGCTTGAGGGGTTTCCACTAAACCGAACCAATCGGTAAGTGCCGTGCGCTGAAGCAGCTCATCAGGCCAATCCGCAGTTTTGACTGATTTGAATTTCATCACCGGCCAGACTACCTTTGAAGTTAAGCTGCAATCAACATCGGGTGTCAAAGCGAAAACCGCAGGCTTCAGAAACCGATGCACTAATTCAAAACAACCACTAGGGATGAAATGTACAAAATTGTGTAATAGACGCAACGACTCGAGAACTCGTCCGAACCACCAAAAAGGTCCAGGAAAACCCTCTTTGAAGATTTAGGGATTACCTGGATTTGAACAGATGGTTCCGACCCAGTATTATTGCCAGTTCCGATCCAGCCTTGTTTTGACATTGACCTTTAACCTGGTCCATTACAATAGGTGACTGATGGCCCTTCTTTTTGTCCTCCGCCACGAAGTGGTGGGAGGACTTGGAAATGCTAGCCGTCCGTCTGTCCTTCCGTCCGTCCTTCTGTCCGTCCGTCCGTCCGTCCCACATCTTGTGAACGCGATATCTCAAGAACAATTCAACCAATCGACTTCAAACTTGAGAAGGTGCTTCACATCAGTTAGATGGCCATTGGTATTGATTTTCACTGAGGTACGTAATCCAAGATGGCCGCCATTGACCATATTGGATTCTGTTTGTCCCACATCTTGTGAACGCGATATCTCAAGAACAATTCCACCAATCAACTTCAAGTTTGGAAAGGTTCTTCACATCAGTCAGACGGCTACTGGTATTGATTTTCACTGAGGTATGTAATCCAAGATCGCTGCCATTGACCATATTGGATTCCATCCGTCCCAGATCTTGTGAACGCGATATCTCGAGAACAATTCAACCAATCGACTTCAAACTTGGGAAGGTTCTTAACGTCAGTCAGACAGCCATTGGTATTGATTTTTTTTCACTGAGGTACGTAATCCAAGATGGCTGCCATTGACCATATTGGATTTTATCCATCCCACATCTTGTGAACGCGATATCTCGAGAACAAATCAACCAATCGACTTCAAACTTGGGAAGGTTTTTCACATCAGTTAGATGGCCATTGGTATTGGTTTTCACTGAGGTACGTAATCCAAAATGGCTGCCATGGACCATATTGGATTCACTCCGTTCCACATCTTGTGAATGCGATATCTCAAGAACAAATCAACCAATCGACTTCAAACTTGGGAAGGTTTTTCACATCAGTTAGACGGCCATTCGTATTGGTTTTCACTGAGGTACGTAATCCAAGATGGCTGCCATTGACCATATTGGATTCTGTCCATCCCACATCTTGTGAACGCGATATCTCAAGAACAGTTTGACCAATCGACTTCAAACTTGAGAATGTGCTTCACATCAATTAGACGGCCATTGGTATTGATTTTCACTGAGGTACGTAATCCAAGATGGCTGCCATTGACCAGGCCTCTCGTTTTAAGGCGCGCGATCGCGCTCCCGCACCTTCGCGCTCCTGAACTTGAAACTAGGTGCGCGACTATAGCGCACCTGGCATTTCGTGGTCGTTAAAAAACAGTAAAAGCAGCTAAATTCATTACCAACTTACGTGCGCCATTAAACTGCCTTCCGACAGCAACGCATGTGTTTACGTCCAGTTAAATGGTCAGCGGTCGAAATAACGCCTGCCTACGTGCCGCCGGCAAGTGAATTTTTCCGGCGACAACTTGTCTTGCAAAAACAATCTACCTGTCGCATGCGGCAAGTAGGATTTTATATAGCAAAAACGATAAAATGCGATCAATTTTCGTAAATACCTTTTAGAAGTCTAGATCTATCTGAAGGAACGGACAATCCAAGAAATAATCCATTGAAAATTTATTTCAAGCCGATCTTTAGCCATTGTTGTTGGACCTTGTTGTTGGGTTTCTCTATCAACATTTCCCGCGCCAAATTTACTTCCGGTTGCGCGTCACCTCTTGCGCGGTAGTCCGGTGCATGCAAAAGTCGGACCTGTTATGAAACGGAATCGGACTATCTGATTTTTTTTCTTCCAGTTGGTAAATAATATTGTCGGCTTCTTTTCTTTGGCTTCTATTCACAAGTGGAAGTTTTTCTATGCAGACATTTCAGTTAATTGATCATTCCAATGGGACTCTGGTGGCTGATTCTAATTGATTGGAATCAGCAATTTACAAGGGGAGACTTCTGATAAATATAAGTAAATATAGTTGGGATACTGGTTAACTCCCCATAAATTTTCATTCTTTAAAAAGGGTGTTAGTTGGATCTAAATTCTTTGATATAATGAGTTCTAATTGCAGAAATTAGGGGAATAGTTGCAGGCCCGTAGGCTGGGGGGGTTCGGGGGGTGCGTACGCACCCCCCCGCAGAGCAGACCGAGTTCCGCTGCCGGGGGAAAAAAAAATCAGAGTGCACGGAAGGACCTTCATGTGGGCAGCCATGGGCCAGGAGCGATTGACCTCCTTGGCATTGCTACACATTCAGTTGGAGAGGGTGGGGGCTCAGCCCCCCCTCCCCCTCCCCAAGTTTCAACAAAAGTTGGGTGACTTTTTCATGATTTTGGTCCTACTGTGACCAGATAAACAGGCCGGTTGTTTCCCCCGCGGCGCTTCGCGCCGCCCTGTAGGCCAGGTTTTCACGGAGCGGTGACTTTGCACTGGAGGGGCACGTTGCTGTTTGGGTTAAATGCTCTGATTAGCTCATTCTTCTGTTCCGTTCACAATGACCAATAACTGTTTTAGATGTTAATTTACATAGAAATTGCATTCGCTTTATTGGACGATTATCTGCTTATCAAATTTAGAAATCAAAATTACGTTCATATTATTTCTTTTTTTGTGTTCACATATTTCTCTTCAAACACGTCAGCGCTCTCCAACCCTCTGCTGAAATGTTACTTTCTTCGAGATCACTGCGTATAGTACAAATTTTGGAAAGGGAAAAATACTTCTTTTACATTCAAAAGTTATCAACTCAATTTTTCTTTTAATGACGAGAAAAAATCACAAAACCAATCTCAAAATGCAGTTGATTATATAGTGATGATACATCGTTTTGTATGCCGGAAATCAGCCAGAATGCGTCGACAGCCATCTAGGAGCGCGGAGCTTCCGGGGCCTAGGCGGCCCCTGGACCCTCGCCTAAAGTGCTATGATAGTCGAGCCCCCCCCCCCCCACTTTTTGGGAGCTTCCGCCGGCGCTGTACATTGTTATTCTTAACGTGATCAAGTCTTTGCTGGTTGACATATTTTCTTTATGACAGATAGCCGCGAAATATACAGTAATAAACATGGACCAGTTCCTTGATAATAGGATGGGTCAATCGGAGGAATTGTTGGCGTGATTTATCCATCTCTTTACCAGATCGTAACAAGTGTGAACTAAGTGGCACAAATATATCGGCAGGCCGGTGTGGAGGCTAAGAATATCCCATATTAAGAGTGCAAGGACACTCTTCTCCAGATATCCCCAGAGGTAGGACACTCTTCACTCAATAAAAAGATAGGAAACGGGACACTTATCCCCACTCTTAGCCACCACAACGGAGTGAGGAGTTAATGATAATAATCTTGATCAAAGGGCGTTTCCCATGGTTGAATATTAACCATCTCCCAGTCGACAAGATTATCATTCACACAACGAGTCGATTATACTGAATTTATCAGTCGGAAAAAATGCAGTTGGCGGATGTCGAAAATATGCTGTCAAAATGCGCCAGAACGCGCCATATGGCATCTAAATTTTCAAAAAAAATCCGGGGGGGCATGCCCCCGGACCCCCCTAGCCGGGCTTCGCGCCTGCGGCGCTCGCATTAGGAGTCCCGCAATATTCTCTACCGAACCCCCCCGTTGCCAAACCAGCCTACGGGCTTGCAGTACTCTATGAATTATCTGTACTCTTATAGTTATCATTAACCGAAGTTCAATAGAAAATATATACAAAATAGATAGCCCTAGCTATTTCGCGAGCAGGCCTGGTCACAGCCACAGTCTGGTCACGACCGGTTTTCTCATGGATGGGTCCAGCTTCTATCTTCCTTCCCCAGGGCTTTGCAGTAGGATCCAGCGTCTATCGTCCTTCCCCAGATATTCGTGGAAAGGTCCAGCGTCTAGCTTCCTTCCCCAGGTCTTCGTTCACTCCCGTATGGATGAACACTGCGTCGTGTCTCGTCTTACACGACTAGGCCCCTCCGTGGTTATGTCCGACGTGTGTCTTCCTCCCTCCGGTCTTCTTCCCTCGGGTGGTATGGACTTCTCGTCGTCGTCGTGTCTCGTCTTACACGACTAGGCCCCTCCAAGCGTTGATAACCGTCAATGGATGCGGGCGGCCTGAGCACGACAGTACTATCACAGTACAAAGGCTTCTACGGCACCGGCCCGTCTCTCTGTAACACCGCAGGACTATTCAACTGCACGGCTCACGACAGCAGCAGACGGCACCCCTCGTAGGAATACACCCCCAGGCTTCAGCGACCCCGCTCACGGCGACTCACTCCGCGGCCCCGCTACAAGGACGAATCATCAAGGCTAGAGTTCACGGCTACACGGTCCACATAGGATCGGACATCAATAACACACGGTGGATAGGCAGGCACCTGGTCTAGTAACCCTCTTCCTATACTACTGTATGGGCACCTGGTATAGGAACCCTCTCTCTATACTACTGTATGGTCAACTGGTATAGGAACCCTCCTTCTATACTACTGCATGATCATCCGCAATAGATGGGCATCTGGTCAAGGATTCCCCCTTTATATACTACTGTATGAGACAGTAGTAATCTATGATTGGCCGTGAATTATATATGTACAGGGTGGTGAGAGATCATATGTTTATGGAGGCGTGAATGAATAATCGTTTATCGTACGATGAGGGAGTTCGATTCAACCTGCCACCTTGTCTGGATCAAGGAGGTTGGAAAGGAAGACCTGTAATGACAACCAAAGCAAATTAATGCAATACTGACATATAATTCTTTGAGCACGTATACAGGATTCAAATCGTGGTAGCGTACAATCCCTGCAAAGAAGATCCCTACTCTATGAATTATCTGTACTCTTATAGTTATCATTAACCGAAGTTCAATAGAAAATATATACAAAATAGATAGCCCTAGCTATTTCGCGAGCAGGCCTGGTCACAGCCACAGTCTGGTCACGGCCGATTTTCTCATGGATGGGTCCAGCTTCTATCTTCCTTCCCCAGGGCTTTGCAGTAGGATCCAGCGTCTATCGTCCTTCCCCAGATATTCGTGGAAAGGTCCAGCGTCTAGCTTCCTTCCCCAGGTCTTCGTTCACTCCCGTATGGATGAACACTGCGTCGTGTCTCGTCTTACACGACCTGGCCCTCCCGTGGTTATGTCTGGCGTGTGTCTTCCTTCCCCAGGTCTTCTTCCCTCGGGTGGTATGGACTTCTCGTCGTCGTCGTGTCTCGTCTTACACGACTAGGCCCCTCCAAGCGTTGATAACCGTCAATGGATGCGGACGGCCTGGGCACGACAGTACTATCACAGTACAAACGCTTCTACGGCACCGGTCCGTCTCTCTGTAACACCGCAGGACTATTCAACTGCACGGCTCACCACAGCAGCAGACGGCACCCCTCGTAGGAATACACCCCCAGGCTTCAGCGACCCCGCTCACGGCGACTCACTCCGCGGCCCCGCTACAAGGACGAATCATCAAGGCTAGAGTTCACGGCTACACGGTCCACATAGGATCGGACATCGATAACACACGGTGGATGGGTAGGCACCTGGTCTAGTAACCCTCTTCCTATACTACTGTATGGGCACCTGGTATAGGAACCCTCTCTCTATACTACTGTATGGTCAACTGGTATAGGAACCCTCTCTCTATACTACTGTATGGTCATCCGCAATAGATGGGCATCTGGTCAAGGATTCCCCCTTTATATACTACTGTATGAGACAGTAGTAATCTATGATTGGCCGTGAATTATATATGTACAGGGTGGTGAGAGATCATATGTTTATGGAGGCGTGAATGAATAATCGTTTATCGTACGATTGACTGGGTAGATGTATATTTATCAAGCTATAGGCTCGAACCTATAGCTTGTGGGTGTTAGCGTGAATATATTTCAACCTGTACATTGTGTATTTAAGTACGTGTGTGCATGAATAATTGTTTAGGTAGGAACTGTGTATGATTTGCCTAGCTGTACCCTCTTCACAGAGACTAGCGTCTCCTACCGGATACAGCTTAATCGATACCATAAAGGTATGGCCGTGCTATCAACACTAACGCCGTTAGTTAATTCCCAGAGCTGAGCCTGTACTACCGTACAGTAGAGATTAGGAATAACCATTGACGATAAGTGGCTATACTCTAACTCCCAGCGCAATACCCACACAACTGTGCGTTACGGTTGAAATAGGTAGAGATCGAAGTAGAGTAAACACAGCCCGGACGTGTGATTGTAAGTGAGTGTAAATGTATGCATGCAATGATGCTATAGGATTCGGCGGCGGCACTTCTCCAATTCGGCGACCTGGTCGCGGCCCGGCGGCGGCACAAATTCGGCGGCGGCACTTCTCCAATTCGGCGACCTGGTCGCGGCCCGGCAATGTATTGGATTTCTTCTCCTCAATAGATTTTGCGTGTGCTTTCACCTCGATGTTTCTGCTGGTCTCTGTCGTTTCAGCGGGGACCTGGCTTATATAGGGCTACCGCTCTTCTGTGGACAAAGGTAGAAACAGACGTCGAAGATACCAGCGCCCTCTTTACTGTCAAATTACAACACTTCCCGATCAGTTTATCTGGACTTCGCTGGATAAATATGGCTATGGAGGAACAAACCATAATTCATAACGGACGTAACTGGTAAATCTCAGCTTCCAACTCTCTCTAGTTAATTCACACGACGACCGCAAAGTTCACTGTCCTAATCTGCATATTCTCTGAAACGAATTCCGGATTCCTGACTCACGTCATCTACAGCGAAGCAAGCGAGCTCACCAGGGTCCCTTTTACCGTCCCGACTGATCGTTTGAGATAACTTCACCTGGATTTCGAGGCATTGTCTGTCTCCCGGATTATTATAGTTCATTCTAGGAAAATTACAGTGTTGAATTCCATCAGGTAAGTGAACCGCACACATAAACACAATGTAACTTTCGATTTCACATATACTCACATGACAGAACACAAGCAGTGATTTATTAAAGGGGATCCCAAGGGATCGTTGTCACCCTGTACTTTCGTTACACTACCCCCGCCTTCGAAGAACATGACGCCCTCGTCATGGCTCTCGTCACGCTACCAGCAGCACGGGTGTGCAGAACAGAACTTATGTACAGCGTATATACAACAGAATTACAGGACGACGGTCCTCTTGACTTGCTGGCCAAATCGTCGTCACCTGAAATGGACATCAGGTCCACAGCAGGCCACAGCTGTCTCTTGCTGGAGTCGGGCATCATGCATCTGAGGCAGTAAAGCCTCGGGGTCAGTCAGCCTGTGTTCGTCGCCCACAGGAGTACTTCGATGTCAGCCCTGCACCACAGGTCATCCCTCGACGATCACGGTCATCAACCGTATTTTTCCGACCGTACGGTCGCGCATCTCCTGTCCACTGGCAGGCTAAAACATAGTCATTAAAACGCCCCGGTCACTGGATACGACGTCCACGAGTCGTTCGTGGAGGACTCCACCTCTCCGGCAAGGCCATCTGCTCTTCCGAAAGAGACGACTCGTCTTCAACAGGAGGATCAGGTGGTAATCCAACCTCGTAATCTGCCAATCTCCGAGGACGACGGGTTCTCCGCCCACTTCTCGTCTGCCGAGGTGCTGGAGATCTCACTGCGGTTGGATGCTCCACCGGATATGGAAAGACTGCCGCGGGCTCCGAGTCGTTCTCAGACTCGACATCACCATCATTCTCTGTAGACTCAGTGGTCTCACTATCCGACGTCTCTCTGGGGTAGAAGGGCTTAAGAAGATCATGATGGACTACACGGAGGCCACCAGCCTCGTCGACGATGCGATATGTCACATCAGTCAGGGCTTCTTTCACAGTATAAGGCCCTCCCCACCGGTCTCGTAGTTTCCGGATCTCCCCACGCTTAGTGGCGGAAATATACAGGTAAACCTGATCACCAGGCTTGTATTTGTGAGGGAAAGCTCTCGTATCGTAGATACGTTTCTGCCGCCTCAAGCTCTTCCTCGTAGTCTCTCGGGCAAACTCGTGTATCTCGGCCATCTCATCCCGGAGATCTTCGACCCACTGTGTCGGCTCTACCTGCTCTTTCGGAGGTGCTCCCAAAGTCAGGTGCGACGGCAAGGCGATTTCCCTCCCAAACACCATCATGTTTGGGGAATATCCCGTTGTCTCATGCACGGTGGCACGGTATGACATCAGCATCAATGGGATGTGAAGATCCCAGTCGTCCGGGTGACGGTCAATGCTGGCATGCAACATCTGGGCTAAGGTCCGGTTGAACCGTTCAATCATGCCGTTCGACTGGGGGTGATAGGGTGTAGTCCTCGTTTTCCTCATTCCGAGTATGCGGCACATCCCCCGGAATACTCTGCTTTCAAACTGACGCCCCTGGTCAGAGTGGATGGCCATTGGTACGCCAAATCGGGTCACGAAGTGGTCTACGACAGCTTGGGCAACCGTCGTGGCTTCCTGATTGGGTAGGGCCACAGCTTCCACCCAACGGGTGAAATAGTCTCCAATGACGACTACGTATCGGTTTCCCTGACCGGTTTCTGCCAATGGCCCGAGAATATCAACAGCGCTCTGTCCCTGGACTTCCGGTCATCTGACCGCGATGAGGACCTCTGGGCTTCCGTCCCGCCAACTTCCTGCGATTACAAACGTCGCAACTCCGGCACCATTGCCGAACATCGGTCTGTAGACCAGGCCACATGTACGCCTGTCTCACTTTTGCCAAGGTTTTCTTCACCCCAAGGTGACCACCGGTTACACTGTCATGACACTCTTTCAAAACTTTCCGTCTGAGGGAGTGAGGGACCACCAGAAGCCGTCGTTTCACTTCTCTCCGGGTACTCCGGCTTCCTCCACCAACCAAACTGAGTGTCACCATATGAGTGAAACAAACTTGAGTGTGACATTAAGCCAAATTCCCTCCCTCCCTCCAGTAGATCAAAGGTACCCCACAGGGTCTTAGTTACGGGCCCATATTGACTGATGTCCTCCCTGGCGGGTCGACTGCCTTTCTTTACCCACTCCAGGACAGGCTGCAAGTCTGGGTCCGCGGCCTGAGCTTGACTGAAGTCTGCAGTCGGCGGCACAATCTCCGTAACACAGGCAGCTTCCTGGACCTCGGACCCTGATCGTCCACACTGCTTACACGGGATTCGGCTCATGGCGTCAGCATTTTCGTGCTTCCGTCCGGGTCGATGCTGGATTTCAAAGTCGTAGACTCCGAGGGCTTGTATCCAGCGAGCCAATTGTCCCTCCGGTTCTTTAAGCCGCATTAACCACCTCAGGGACCCATGGTCAGTGCGCAACAGAAATTTTCGGCCGAACAGATAATGCCGAAAGTACTTGACAAAGTACACGACGGCCAGAAGTTCCCGTCTAGTCACACAGTAGGCACGTTCTGTCTTGGACAACACCCTGCTGGCATAGGCTACGACCTTTTCTTCCCCGTTGATCTCCTGGGACAAGACGGCCCCAATGCTGAAATTGCTGGCATCTGTGTCCAGGATGAAGGGCTGTCGGAAATCTGGCATCATTAACATAGGTGCGGTCGTCAGCTTCTGTCTTAGGTGGTCGAATGCCGTCTGGGCTGTATCATCCCACAGGAATACCGCCTTTTTCTCCGTCAGTCGATGTAGAGGGGCTGCTACAGTCGCAAAGTCTCGTATAAAACGCCGATAGTACCCACACAGGCCGAGGAAACTTCTGACATCTGTTTGGGAGACAGGCGTCGGCCACTCTCGTACAGCCCGAATCTTCTCTGGATCGGTACCAATCCCGTCTTGTGTCACGATATGACCAAGGTAGAGGACTTGTCGTTTCCCAATGACACATTTCGAGGGCTTCAATTTCAGGCCGTGCTGTTGCAGCCTCTGGAAGACTTCCTCCAGTCGTTGGATCATCTTCTCGAAGGTCCGGCCAAAAACTAGTGTCGTCGAGGTACACTAAGCACGTCTCGTAATGGAGGCCTGCCAAAACTGCCTCCATTAATCGCTCGAAGGTTCCTGGAGCATTACAAAGTCCGAAAGGCATGGCCCGGAATTGGTACAGGCCGGATCGAGTGGCAAAGGCGGTCTTACATCTGTCATCCGGGGCTACTTCGACCTGCCAGTACCCCGACATCAGGTCGAGCGTACTCCACCAGCAGGCACCAGACAGAGAATCCAGGGACTCGCCGATTCTCGATTTCTCCGTTACTTTGTTGAGGGCTCGGTAATCAACGCAGAATCGCATTTTCCCATCCTTCTTCCGTACTAGGACAACCGGAGCAGACCAAGGTCCATTAGATGGCTCGATGACTCCCCGCTGCAGCATGTCTTCAACCTGGTCGTCTATTATTCCACGGGCATGAAGGGGTGGACGTCGTGGAGGAATCCGGATAGGTGGCGCATTCCCCGTCTTGATATGATGCTGTACCATCGTTGTTCGCCCTAAGTCACTGTCATCCTTGGCAAACAAGTGGGTGAAGCGAGTAACCAAGTCTTCTACAGCTAAAGCTCTCTCAACTTCTAATCCCTCACTGGACTGTTGAACTAAGGCCCGTAGGTGCGGTGGACATCTTGGGGTTGGCACCGTTGCTTCATCAGAGGCTGGACTATTCTGGTTCAAAGGCTCTGCAGTAAGGGGAGCTGAATTATCTACTACCTCCACTTCAGGCAAACTACCACACAGAGTACCGGCTTGTACTATGGCAGGGTCAGTGGACAGGTTAAGGAACCGCAGGGTAACTTCATGGTCACGGTCAACTTCGGCCAGGGCTCTGGCCACCATGGTTCCAGTCTTCTGTGTGAACTCAGTGATATTTTCCACCATTCCGACCTCTCCCGGTAGAGCACGTCGGACGGTCCCCATCACCACTGCCTCAGCTCCAGCTGGGATAGTAAAAGTCTCCGTTACAGACACCCGATGGCACTCGTGGCTCCCCACGACCTCACACTGGACATATCGGCCGCCATACTTCACTCGATGCTTCTCCGTATCAATCGCAGTACAGTGGCTACTCAGGAAATCATAACCAAAGAGGGCATCCATGGTCAGTGTCCGAACAATCATCGTCTGAGTCCGGGTAGTCCCATCTATCGTGATCTTAAAGTCTGCTTCACCCTGTAGTGGCATAGAGGTACCATCAGCCATACGAATGGACGCAAAGGAGGGACTTCTCAAGGCCGGCCTAAGTCGGGGACTTAGCTGGTTGTACACCCGCACGTTCAGAAGAGAAACTGATGCACCCGTGTCGACGCAGCACCATAATCCTACGGATCCCATCTTGGCCGGGAGATACAATCCGGCCTCACCAGAGTTATTCACCGTAGGAGGTTTCGGTGGAGGTTTCGGTTGTCTTGGGGGTTGATGATCATCCGGCCTGCGCAACTCTGGACAATTCACACGGTAATGCCCGTCTTTTCCGCATGACCAGCATCCTCATGTTCGATTATGGCCGCCGTATGGTTGTTGATGGTCACGTCTATGTCCCTATCTCAACTGGTATCGTCCTTGCCGTTGTGGTCTTTGTGGTTCACCGTTCCTTTGGATCGTCTCCTTTAACATCTTGTTTTCTTCTCTTAACCGTTGATTCTCCGTTTCATCCTCTTCAGTGGATGCGGCTGCCTTATTCTCCTCCCCCGGGGCAGTTGACTTGGCTGTCGGCCAGGGTTTCCGACGCTGGGAGATCTTGAATGCCTCCAGTTCCACGGCCGCATGTACTGCTGCATCCAAGGTTTTAGGTCTCGTCTGCCAGACTTGAAATCTCATCTCATCACTGATGGCATCCAGGAACTGATCCTTGGCTAGGGTATCTTGAATGTCGTCCCCGGCATCAGGATAAGCCAGCTGTGTCAGGCGGATCAATGCCTGAGCCAGGCCCGGAAGATCTTCATCCCTCTCGCGGTGTCTAGACTTCAGCTGCGACTTGTACATGTCCATCTGATTCGGTGGGGCAAAGCGCTTCCCTAAGGCTTCCTTCAAACGGTCGTAGTCGGTACTGCCCGGTACAAACTTAAGGCTGGTTAGTACTTGCTGTGCTGACCCTCGTAAAGCGACGGCTAGGTATTGACCCTGTTGCTGGTACGTCCACCCATTTATCACGGCGCAGTGCCCGAAGTGAGCCAAATAGTCTCGCCATGGCGTGGTACCATCGTAGGTAGCGGCCTTCACCATCGTCGTCTTCGGCCGTCTAGGTTCCCCCATGGGCGTGGACGTCTGTAACGGATGGTCCCATGAAACTGAAGGTGGTTCGTCCCGGCGTCTTCTCAGCGGCGACCCGTCAGGCCTCGGCGTCGTCCCAGATGCGGCTTCGTCTCTGCGGCTCGGCGCCCTCTTTCCAGTCCAGCCGGACCAGAATGGCTGTAATCTTCAACATTCGGTTGAGTCATCTCGCCACCGGCACTTTGATTTCTCAGTATCGTCGACATCTGTCCCATCATGGAGGTCATCGATGTACACAAGACGTGGATGGCGCTACGATGGTCTTCTACCTCTCGTCTTAGGTCAACGTCAGGCTGCACGTCTTCTGGCTCACACCCTCTACTAGTTGGTCGATCTTCAGTAGCAATCACCGTTGAAGGTTGAGGCGTCAGGTCAGCCGGTGGTGCCAACAGCACCGATTCTAGTTCCTGCGTGGACAAATCAAGAAGATTTTCGTGCCCCAGTGTTGCCGTGGTCGATCGTCCGGAAGCCACGCCTCTTCCCGTCTCACGTCGTTCCCGTGGACTCGGCGTCGTGGAGTATTTCGGTCGGGCTCCTCTTCCGTCAGATGGTTGGCCCTGGGCTCCCGGTTGTCGTAACTCGGCGCCGAAATCTCCAGTTATACTCATGGTTGTCTGGTCCGGATCTATGCTATTCGCCAGGCTTGGTCTCCTTTCCTTCGTCTCCCAGAAGTTGGCCATCACACCGCTGCCACCAGTTGAAACGTTTTTACTTCTATACGTGGGATAATGGATGTTTCAGATCCACAGAGTGCGCAGGGTCCCCAAGACAAACTGTCAGGCTACTGGGAACGCACTCGGGCACTGATCCTGGCCAACGAGGGAGTTCGATTCAACCTGTCACCTTGTCTGGATCAAGGAGGTTGGAAAAGAAGACCTGTAATGACAACCAAAGCAAATTAATGCAATACTGACATATAATTCTTTGAGCAGGTATACAGGATTCAAATCGTGGTAGCGTACAATCCCTGCAAAGAAGATCCCTACTCTATGAATTATCTGTACTCTTATAGTTATCATTAACCGAAGTTCAATAGAAAATATATACAAAATAGATAGCCCTAGCTATTTCGCGAGCAGGCCTGGTCACAGCCACAGTCTGGTCACGACCGGTTTTCTCATGGATGGGTCCAGCTTCTATCTTCCTTCCCCAGGGCTTTGCAGTAGGATCCAGCGTCTATCGTCCTTCCCCAGATATTCGTGGAAAGGTCCAGCGTCTAGCTTCCTTCCCCAGGTCTTCGTTCACTCCCGTATGGATGAACACTGCGTCGTGTCTCGTCTTACACGACCTGGCCCTCCCGTGGTTATGTCTGGCGTGTGTCTTCCTTCCCCAGGTCTTCTTCCCTCGGGTGGTATGGACTTCTCGTCGTCGTCGTGTCTCGTCTTACACGACTAGGCCCCTCCAAGCATTGATAACCGTCAATGGATGCGGACGGCCTGGGCACGACAGTACTATCACAGTACAAAGGCTTCTACGGCACCGGCCCGTCTCTCTGTAACACCGCAGGACTATTCAACTGCACGGCTCACTACAGCAGCAGACGGCACCCCTCGTAGGAATACACCCCCAGGCTTCAGCGACCCCGTTCACGGCGACTCACTCCGCGGCCCCGCTACAAGGACGAATCATCAAGGCTAGAGTTCACGGCTACACGGTCCACATAGGATCGGACATCAATAACACACGGTGGATGGGTAGGCACCTGGTCCAGTAACCCTCTTCCTATACTACTGTATGGGCACCTGGTATAGGAACCCTCTCTCTATACTACTGTATGGTCAACTGGTATAGGAACCCTCTCTCTATACTACTGTATGGTCATCCGCAATAGATGGGCATCTGGTCAAGGATTCCCCCTTTATATACTACTGTATGAGACAGTAGTAATCTATGATTGGCCGTGAATTATATATGTACAGGGTGGTGAGAGATCATATGTTTATGGAGGCGTGAATGAATAATCGTTTATCGTACGATTGACTGGGTAGATGTATAATTATCCAGCTATAGGCTCGAACCTATAGCTTGTGGGTGTTAGCGTGAATATATTTCAACCTGTACGTTGTGTATTTAAGTACGTGTGTGCATGAATAATTGTTTAGGTAGGAACTGTGTATGATTTGCCTAGCTGTACCCTCTTCACAGAGACTAGCGTCTCCTACCGGATACAGCTTAATCGATACCATAAAGGTGTGGCCGTGCTATCAACACTAACGCCGTTAGTTAATTCCCAGAGCTGAGCCTGCACTACCGTACAGTAGAGATTAGGAATAACCATTGACGATAAGTGTCTATACTCTAACTCCCAGCGCAATACCCACACAACTGTGCGTTACGGTTGAAATAGGTAGAGATCGAAGTAGAGTAAACACAGCCCGGACGTGTGATTGTAAGTGAGTGTAAATGTATGCATGCAATGGAATAGGATTCGGCGGCGGCACTTCTCCAATTCGGCGACCTGGTCGCGGCCCGGCGGCGGCACAAATTCGGCGGCGGCACTTCTCCAATTCGGCGACCTGGTCATGTATTGGATTTCTTCTCCCCAATAGATTTTGCGTGTGCTTTCACCTCGATGTTTCTGCTGGTCTCTGTCGTTTCAGCGGGGACCTGGCTTATATAGGGCTACCGCTCTTCTGTGGACAAAGGTAGAAACAGACGTCGAAGATACCAGCGCCCTCTTTGCTGTCAAATTACAACACTTCCCGATCAGTTTATCTGGACTTCGCTGGATAAATATGGCTATGGAGGAACAAACCATAATTCATAACGGACGTAACTGGTAAATCTCAGCTTCCAACTCTCTCTAGTTAATTCACACGACGACCGCAAAGTTCACTGTCCTAATCTGCATATTCTCTGAAACCGAATTCCGGATTCCTGACTCACGTCATCTACAGCGAAGCAAGCGAGCTCACCAGGGTCCCTTTTACCGTCCCGACTGATCGTTTGAGATAACTTCACCGGGATTTCGAGGCATTGTCTGTCTCCCGGATTATTATAGTTCATTCTAGGAAAATTACAGCGTTGAATTCCATCAGGTAAGTGAACCGCACACATAAACACAATGTAACTTTCGATTTCACATATACTCACATGACAGAACACAAGCAGTGATTTATTAAAGGGGATCCCAAGGGGTCGTTGTCACCCTGTACTTTCGTTACATGTCTAAGAGAATACGATTTTATTGCAACCTTTGTATGATGAACATTAGTCAAGGGGAGATAACTCCGAACAATATCAGAGACGTTAAAACAAGGACATATATACAATAACATGATTGACAGGAAACATAGACCTGCGATCTATGCAAAAGTACTACAACATGGAATAAGTAGTAACTCCCCACATACAGGGAAGGGCGGAACAGAGGAGCCAGGGGCCAGCCCCCAATATTTTCAGCAAAAAAAAACACCCCACCACACGTACACGCCACAACTCCCCCTCCCCCAAAAGGGCAGAGAGAAATACATAAACGATAGAGTAAACTGAAAAAACATATATCTGTATTTAATGCAGATTTTACTTCCCAGTAAACATGAGGGGCACAAAAAAAAAAAAATATTCATTCACATTCATAAGGTGAACTTTGTTCGGCTCCCTAACAAGTAGAAATAAATCTGTGTACCAGTGTTGTTGAGTTTTGAGTTAACAGTTATAAACTTGAAGCGTCACCTATAAGTATGAAGTCCCCGCCCTCAGTAGAGACTGATACATCACCTGTCAAAAGTATTCATCAGGGCTTCGTGTTGGTGAATGCATGGTGAGCTAAAAATAGCTCACATAAATTTAGCGAGGAGAGCTGCGACGTAAGCTAAAATCACTCTCGTAGAAGGACTCAGGAGGGTGATTTCAAAATTGAAGAAACCGAACTAGACACATTGTTGTTAGCTGTGTTAAAGAACTTCACATATATTTATTCACATTGAAAAGAAACATTTCTTTTGGAATTGTTGATTAATAAAAGTCTGTTTAACTGGGTCTAGTTTCATAATAAAAAGGCAAGTTGAGGAAACAATCACTCCCATCAATTAATTTCAATAAAACTGTCCATTAAAAATATTTACTTTAACCCTATCTGGCCTGGGCGATTTGGGGTGTATCGCAGCCTGGTGGGGGGGGGGGGGCGGAAAGTGCCCCCCCTATATATTTTCTCTACCACTAAGGCTAGAGCGCTGAAACTTACCACACAGTATCTTTGGTTCAAGCTCTACCGAGAAATGTAAAAAAAATCCAAGATGGCCGCCATAATGACGTCACAGTGACGTCATCTTCTTGGAAGCCATTTTTCGGCCTTTTTGGGATCGATTTTTCAAAATTTTCATTTTTCCGACTTTTCTCTCGAAAAAATCAAATAAAATATAGAATAATTAGTTTTGCATAAATAAAATACTTTCAAGGCCTTTTAGGCAAGGAAAATGTGAAGAAATGGAGCAATAAGATTGAAAAACACGACTTTCGCGGATACCATATGGCCGCCATTTTGAATTTACCCATGATCCTCTGCCCGGGGGTATGTGAAAATAGACTCAAAATGACCCCAATAAGATAAACTTAAAAGTCACCAAGTTTCAGCCTCCTCGGTTTTGTCGTTTCGGAGCAGCAGAGAAAAGTTCACTAGGGGAGGCACTTTCCGCCCACCCCAGGCCAGGTAGGGTTAAGTAAGTCATTCAATAGTTAAATATACAATTATCTTCAATTATTGGTTTCATAAATTATATTTTCAGTCACCAGTCACCAGGCACTTATATACAAAAACAACTAACGAAGACTGAACTGGTTCGATACACAAAATTAGAGGGCAATAGCCAATCAGATAATATGTGAACATAACGAGGTAAACATGAGTCGCACATAGGCATGACAAGGAATACACACGCCACATAGGCCTAGCAATACACAATCGAAATGGCAACACTTAGATAAGGATTAATAGTGACGGGTGGTGATTTATTGAGGTGTGTGAGTGTGTATAGAGTGGCAGCAGAAATGTCAATCAGGGGAATAAACACAATTGAAACAGAGATTAGAAAGAAAGAAAGAAAAAAAAATGTATTAAGTTGATTAGAGAAACCTGGGACGAGTATAGAGGGATATGAAACGCGGCTCTCTCTTTGAACTAGGGTTTGTCTCGCTAATTGATATGTTAATGAGTGATTAGTGATTGGTTAATTAGTACGCCTCGTCACTGATTGGCTTTTGTGCACAAAAGACCGTCACGTGTGCTTCGCTGCGAGTGCCGCCCTGTTTCGCTGGTCAATGCTGGGCGAATACACGTGCTTGTCAACAAGGCTCCATTAACGTGAACGCCAGTCAACTCAATTTAGGCCAAGATTGGTGACCAAAAAAAATCCTTTACAGCTTAACGAGTAGCAAAAGGAATACATCATGCAAACGACAAGAAACAAAACTAGTGCACAGAGAAAAAAAATCTAAAAAAACATATGACCCAAAAGAGTAGTTCAATCACAAAAACGTACAAGAATTTTGAGATTTGTTAAGAATTCTACATATTTGGCATTTTTACGATTTTCACGAGCAATTATTTACAAAAACGAAAATGGAAAATTAAAACATTTTGCGTACTGTCAATGACATGCTTGCATATTTTGTAAAAACTAGCACAGATATACTTCAAAAATTGAGATAAATGAGAAGTTTGATCACAAAGAAGGGGGAAAATGAGTTTTTCCTTGCCGCTCCAGCCGCTCAGTTATCGGCAGCGCAGAGCGGTCGAAAGTTGTCATGAAAAATGCATTTTTTCTCTCAAAATAGTACCCGTCTCGATCAAATAATCTGATGCCAATTACTGCAGAAGAACGTCTGTAAATCTGGTAAAATCTGGAATGAATTCGTGACGAAAACTAGGCGATGCAAAGGCTCACGCGCGTAGAGCGCGAGACCTGGCAGGCGAGACATACGTTCAGCGTGAGCTCGCGGCGGCGCCTTTGATGTCGGGGTACGTTTCATATCCCTATAATATTCGTCCCAGGAGAAACGTATCAAAGGTACCTAGAATTGAAATCGGAAATAAAATATAGAGAATTGAATAGTTTGGTCATTCTCAAGGAAAGGCGCAATTCGTGTCACTCGACCTAAATTTTCTTCTAACCATGCAGTCTTATGGCTGAAAAAAATCAGATTGTTCGTAGTATTCATTTAATAGAGTACGAATAACTTATTGCAAGCACTGTCCCGATTGATTTTTTCGGGTAAATTTTCACCAGAACCCTCAATTTAGGGTAAAATAGACCTGTCACTGGCTGTAGTGACCTACTTGATACCACGATAAAGTTGCCAGAAATTCTTTTGTTCCACATTATTCTACCTTTTTGGCAACCAGCTGCATCTGTTCTTTCAATATATGAATATATTGTTTACAAGGGCAGATTATCTTGTGAAAATGGCATGGACAAAGGTCTGTAACTGCACTGAAAATTGTAAGTGAGTAAAACTAAACACTTAATGAGTACAGCATCCCGGTAACGCAGCTGTTGTGTAAAATTACTCACTTAAGTGAGTGTTGAAATGAATTATGGGATACCGCGTCATCCTGCACCCGCCATTGCTGTTGACTGCTCACGAAAGAAGAAGACAATCCAGGATAATCCCTGTGGTTATACAAGGTAATGTGATCAATCAATACATTTAATTAGAAGTAGAACATACCTTCAATGTTTCAATAGCCTCATTTTGTACTGATTTGATGGCAGTTGGGTGATTTTGTAGGAACGAGAATTCAGACTCAAAACCACATTTTGCGCGGGCTTCGTTTCTGATCCTTGTGGGTTACGTCCATGAGATTCAGTCCAAATACATGGCCATGAACACATGAACATGATTTTAGTTTGAACATCATATTTTGTGGTTCTTATTCAAGAATAGGACATTCTGGCGTTCTGGTTGAATGGCACACATACGCAAATGTGCGAAGTTACACTTACGCGAGTAAGATTATATTTACTTGAGTAAGAGTACACTTACCTGAGTAAGATTACACTAACCAGAGTAAGATTACATTTACCTGAGTAAGATTACACAGTGACTGTGTATAGGCAGTGTCTCATGTTTGTAAATCTTAAATTTCATGCATTGGAATTTTGAGCCTGATTTCAGGCTTTTTTAGGACTTATTTTTTAACATGAAAACCTTCAGATTTTGTGTGAAATTACCAAAAAGCATTATTTGTTGTAGGGTTATGTATATATCAGCCTTTTTCAAGGCAAATTTCAGACTCTTTTATGACTTTCAATTCTCAAGCCTGATTTTACAAGAGAGTGATCAATAATATAACACTAGACGACAAGGTACACGAATGATTGCGAGAGAGAATGATCACTCCGTTTACGTTTGTTCAATGGATGACGTACCCTGTCCCCTTTGCTATTTAACCAGATGCGAACGAGAACATGAAACGAAATTTATTTAAATGTTTCAATTCCTGATTGAAAATGTGATAGAAACATTTTTTTTCTTCAGACAGCTGTGGGTGCCTCTTCAATCATAGCCTGTGACAGGAATCTTGGGGACCTTGGACTCTAACAGTGAAGCATTCACCATTGAAGCAGAATGGTTTGGTTTGCCACCCAGAAGACCTTATCCAGATGTTTTGCATTCAATATTGCATATCACAAAAAGCTCAATGCACCCGTCACTCCTCCTGTCTGTGAGGCTTTGAGCTCTGTACACGTGAAGTTGGATGCACATGGCAAGTTATTGAGAACCCAGATTTTGAAACATCATATAATATATAATGAACATGACTGTCCCATCAAACTTATTTAAACTTGTTGAATAGATGTGGTTGACCTCGGCCTCTTCGACAGATTAATGCGAGTTGGTATCGCATCTTCAGTCCATGAGCATAGGAGTTCACATCTGATTGAACAGTGTTTTAAGAACTGATGTTGGTAATAAAAAAAATTGAAGAGTGTTTAAATGACCACTATTGGTAATAATGGAGAAGTTATCCAAACAGTTAAATGCTGAATGTTCTCGGTGTTACGAATAAAACGTTTGTTAAAATTAACGTAGTTATCATTTTATTCTTATCAAACCTTAACAGTGAGCTAGCGTTACTGTGACACTTGTGTAAGTTTAGGTCATATTCAAGATATAAGGATGTGGGGGATTCACATTGTTATCTTGAATATGACGTACCCCAGTGACACTTTGAATGGGAACATTTACACACCAATATGTGTTGATTTACAGTTGTGTTTGTAGCTGATGGACCAGTTCACTCACTTATTCGAGGAAGATAACACATTTTGGGAGTATATCTACTCATTCCTTGGTATAACTACTCATGGATTCAGTAATGTTTATTCATTGGGTGAGTCTATATCTAAACATCAGTAGAGAAATATACACATTTATATGAGTATATTTACACAATATTATATGATGTTGATTTACACTTGCAATGTGTGTGTAGACGGTGGACGAGATAACTCACTTATTTGAGTAAAATTACACATTTTGGGCGTGTGTATTTAAACATTAGCGAGTAAACATACAGCATAAGTGAGTAAATTTACACACGGCTTAAAGCCCCGTTCACATGCACACAATTTACTCACCTGTGTAAATTTACACATGTGCAAATATACTTTTGCACCTGCTCTTGACCAGATGCAAATTTACTCAAAGTGCAAATATACATACATGTATTTCCGTTCACATGACAAGAAATACACATGTGTATTTTTTTACATAGGGTGCAAATTTGCATACGTGAGTAAAAGTGTGCATGTGAACGGGGCTTTACATTTAAGCTTGAGTAAATTTACTCATTGGGCGTGTGTATTTAAGCATCAGCGAGTAAACATACACCATAAGTGAGTAAATTTACACACGGCGATGTTTTAACTTACATTTAAGTGTGTTACTGGGGAGACAAGCTGTTTACTCACTTATCTGAGTAAATTTACTCAGTTATGATTTTCAGTGTGGTTTTCGGGTCAATTGGTGTTACTGTAACTGAAATCGGAGCCAAAAAGCGAACGCTTAAATTAGAAACAAAGATTTTTCACCAGGCGGCTTCTTTTCCAAGCGCGGGTAAACTTGAGATTTCATAAGAAGTGTTTTATGAAACTCTTTTCAGTATTTCAGTCATTTCTAGCTCCAAATTTTCAGCGTATGTTTATTACCGGTCACTGGTGTTACGTGTTAGGATCAACATGTAGTGGCTCCCGAGTAAAAATATTAACTGGTAATGAAGAAATGTGCGTATGAATTACAAAATCATTGTTCTTGGACCGTCACGACAATATACGAGGGAGCAACAATTAATTCCTTCCAAAATGTCAGTGGTGTTACCTGTCAGTGGTGTTACTATTTGTAGGGTAACACCATTGACAATAATGATGATTTTGCTCCAAATTTCAGTACAACTTGAATTTACCTTTCTTCCAACTAATACTAAGTTAAGGAGTCTTGTCATATACGTGTTTTGCCCCTAGATCGCTTTCACTCACGGCTGCATTTTTGCCTCTATGAACAAATTGGTCACTGTTGTTACAAGAGGTCAGTGGTGTTACTCGAGGTCACTGGTGTTACCGGGTTGTCACTGGTGTTACATTTCAGTTAGATAACTATTTGAAGAAGCAGTTTTATCAGAAGGCTTTTCATATACCTGTTTTGCCCCTAAATATTCTTCACTTGCAACTGCATTTTTGCGTCTATGAACAAATTAATCAGTGGTTCCGGTACGTGTTACACGAGGTCAGTGGTAGTAGTATATAAAATGGAAATTCCTTATTATTTATGCAAATGAGATGACGTCACGTGACTGACCTTTCTCACCGCGAACACAGAAGAGTTCCAATCTAGGGGGAGGTAACTCTGGGTGAAAATAGTTCCGGCAAAGGTCCCTGGGCATGTATATTCCTCCGCGGCGATGCGGTTTTGGCGGTGATGCGGTCGCGGAAGAAAGCTTCCGCGGAGAAAAAGTAGTCCCTAGACTGGAAATACGCTGCATGGTCCGATTGGGTCGAGTGAGGTATCAATGTGAAGCATTCGTGAAGGGGCATCTGATGGGGTGGGTGTGGTGTTGAAATATCGTCATTCTGCGCATGCGCAGTATATAAAACTGAAATTCCTTCCCATTTATGCAAATGAGATGACGTCATCGATGACGTCACAGAGCTCTCGTCCAATCAGAAGCGAGTATTTTGCCCCGGTGCATTATGGACCATATCCAAGATGGCGGCACGTATGTTCAAGATGGCGGCACGTCCGGTGTCATCTCCGGCAATGTCCGGCCCTCTCCGGTACAATAGATAGCCTTTGCAGGTCAAAAATAGTTCCATGTATTCCTCCGCGGTGATGCGATCTGGTGGTGATGTGGTCTGCCTCCGCGGGCAGAAAGTAGTCCCACGGAATGTACACCCTGACTGGGGGGTTTCCCCCGGCCGCAGCGCGCTACATAGAACTTATAGTCATCAACTTAATCTATACGTGTTGGCCGAGTCTTCACTCGCCGTATACACGCAGCTCAATGAAATGCCCGCTCCAAACCTAGACCAAATACACGTACTTGGTCTGTGGGTTGATTTCATTGGCTCTCTCTATTTTACTATAGTGCGCTTGCATTCTAACATTGATGGGTTACATTTTGGCCCCATCCTACACCACTGATTTCAGTTTGACTGAATCTCCACATTGGGCATTTATTCATTATGAATAAAACACACAAGACAGGGTTTTTTGGTGAGATCTTTTTTTATTCAGTAACAACAACAACGTGAGAACAACCATGTGAAAATTGAAGCCCAGAACAGGGGTGCCTTATCAAAGGCGGTTGGTACCCATAAAATTATTGAACCTATATGCAACAGTTAATTCGGTGCAATATCATCAGTACTCATAGAACATATATATCAAATTACAAGCGTCTAGTCCGTCATTCATAATCCAGCCGTCGTCCATTAGAGAATATCCGCGTCCATAATCCAAAGACCTATTCCATTTCCATATAACAGTATTAGCACCAAATTCAAAAGACAAAAGTATACATAAACATAGGCTTGTTTCCTACAAGAGAGAAGCGATCAACAGTTTTCAATGATGCCGGCAAGACATCATGATGTTCCAAAAAATATCAAATCCGTATCGCTGATCAGTATTCTTAATCCATAATATTCGTTGTAAAGTCGTCATCTAAAGAATGATGCATCTCAGTCACGCTTTGATTGTGACTGTTCATATGAGTACCATGAGGATCTTAAAGTACATGGGTTCATACGGCCCCTAGCCCCGGGTTAAGCGAAATTAGACACAAGTTACGAAACGTAACGCCATAGATCTTGCACGCTACGCTCGTATTTTTCTATCAGCATGCGATATGTATCGCCAAATTTGAGAAACTTTGGGTGGAGGCGCTTGGTGGTGTAGCCCTGTTTTATAAGTTTCTGCAACAATGTTTTGTGACGTTGATTAAAATCGTCACATTTAACACAGGATCTAGCAAATGCTACTAGGCGAGATATTTATACGCCATATGCAGGTCCCACTGGAATATTACTGTCCAGAAAGGGATAGTTTACGATGTCGAAATTGTAATCATCTCTTTTGTCTTAAAGTCGACGAGAGAGAATGCCCGCTTCATTTTTATAGAGATAGAGATCTAAATAAGATGTGCCTGTAGGGCTATCTGTAGTTTCCTTCAAATCCAGTGAAGGTGGATATATATCCTTCACTGCGTCATTTATATAGCGATTATCCACAGCGAGAAGATCGTCTATATGGGTTTGGTACCCATACAAATTGAATTATAGAACAGTTCCTTAGTCCAGTGGAATATTCGCAGTGTTCGTATTTATCACTCTAAATGTCAAGATAGGTTGTAGTCACACCATCGGTCAGGACTTTGCGCTTGGGGTAAAAGTATGTGAAGGCGTCCCGTTCCTGGGTATACGAGCGCATCTGGTGGTCGATGATACGGAAACCTCGGTTAGTGCCACTCGCGCTGGCCTGGCTCTGGAGGACATTCAGGTACAGAGCCTTGCTGATGTTAGAGTCGCGTCGACTCACCCCCTTACAACTGAATTTGTTGTCATCACCGTCACAAAAGTAAGTTTTCGAACACAGGGCGATCATGGCATCACCGCTCCACTCTAGTTTAAACAGGCCGGGCGTCCGCTTCTCGTAGGTGTAGTGGTCGCGTCGGGGTAGCCACTGGTCCCGTTCCGCCTCATATTGTGCACGTAATTCTGGTTTGACGAGTGACTCCCAGTCCGGGTTGGAAACGGCCATGTATGCTGAGTCGGTATCCATTTCTATCAATTGCCAGTCTGATTGGTGGAAATACACGCCCATGAAATCGTATATGAATTCCAGCATTCGCAGTTTGGCCAGCTGGTACACCATACATCCTATTTGGAGCGGCAGGTTATAGGTGATGGTCTTTTTGGCTGACGTCACTTCGTAGGTGGTGTCGTCAATCATCTCCATGTGTCGGTATAGCGGCGAATTCACGCGTTTGCGGGCTTGTTTCGTGGTACAAATGTTCACGGTCACGTGACGGTCCTGGTTCGTTACCGTTTTTCCATATCCGCTGTTCCCAAGTAATTTCATCGTTTCCCCGATGATGGCTTTGCTGGGGTCGGCGTCTCCTTGGCGACGGGCGGTAGTCACGTCGTTCGCGAACTTCTCAAAACAAGCCTGGGGGGTGAATTCTATGACTTGGTATATTTTCGTAATTTCCAGTCCGTGCCGCATATACCACTGAAGCAGAGGGGTACCGAGCAAGATTTTTTCGCCAAACATGCTGCCGATCAACATACGCTGTGGTCGCGTTAGGTAGTCGTGTTCTTCAGCGTATGTGCGCATATGGGCTCCGATATCATCTCGACTCACCTCGGTGTTTTTGAAGATGGGTGGACATTCACCAAACGTGTCTTTCAAGTGGTCAGGGACGTGCAGATCACATTCCACGAATCCATAGAGGTCTCCCGTCTCAACAGTGCGTAGGATGTCGGTCATGGTGATAACAGTCCGATAATCCAGTATTCGGTCGTGAGCGTGTAAGAACGAGTATAACTCCGGTTGACGACGTTGCATGTGGTGGAATTCACATTCCCATAGCTGTTCATATGCATAGCCCAGTCCACAAATGTAATCTCGATTCTGCTGTACTTCTTCACGTAAGGCGGCCGGGGTCAGTCCACGGCGCTCGTTATAGCGCCCTCCCGCGAACGAACACTCATGACCGTGCCAATAACAGCCGTGAAATTGAAACACGGTCGGTACTGTATTGATGATAGCAAATCCGTCCACGGGAAGGCGCCGATCTCCAATTCGCTTTTCCGTGTGGTTGGCTTGGTGACGGATAGTGATGCCTCGGCGCTGACTTTCCCAATCCAACCATTGTTCTGCTTGATGTTTCGTAGATCGTTGAGCTCTGAATGCTGCACCCTCAGGGAGCCACCGCGTATAATGACCGGCCGGCATGGGTTTACTCAAACACGATAGGTAGAGGGCATTGGCGTCGAATCCTATTATTTTCTCACACAATTTTTCTCCTCGGATATGGGTCAGCTGTTTCTCATGGTACCGATGGAATATAATACTGGGGCCGCCTACGATATTTCCCTTCAAACAGTCAAACATGTCGGCGTCTTTCTTATCGACGAGAGCGAAGAACGTGGGTAAATCCTGGAACAGATACCGCAGGGTCAGACCGGGGATGCTAACACAGTCTTTGAATACGTCGACACCCATATCTCGGTAGAAGGCGGACATTTTGTCAGTAGCTTCCAGAAAAGGGATGACATCCAAATTGTTGTAATAGATGAGAAAATCCCGGAGAGTTTGCATTCCTTCACGCACCCACACCTGTTGCAGTTCGGTATACAGGGTGGTAGATAATGCTTCTCCTTTGAGATCGTTGTAAAAGGCCTCCTGGGGTGGTAACTGGGTTTCGTCCAGACGCTCGAGACTCGTCATGTAGTTGTAGGGAAAGCAACTTTTCCTCTCCGCGCAGTCGTACGCTTTCACCCACTGTTCATAGCTGTAATTCGGCGCCAGGTAATTCCGTACATCTAAGAATCGGAGTGAAGTTGTGGATAGAGCGACGTGATTGTTGGTCTTCTTAATAATGAATTTCACATTCCCAGCTTTAGCGAGGTACGGGTACAAGAATTCTTTGATTAAGTTCAAATCATATCGGCCCGAGTTAAATCCAAGGACGGGTAATTGGTTCATGTATTCCAATAAACGCAGTTTCAGTTTCTGCGCATAGGGTTTCGGTGGTTTGCGTTCCTCACTTTCGTCTTCGTCATCGGTATCGTCCTCCTCCCCATCCAATGTTGGAATACGCGCATCAAGTGCCGCTAATACATCACGGTAGATAGTTGACGCGAGATGTGCCGCACTGACTTGACTGAGAGTTTCAAGGTAGTCCATCATTCGTGTAATCAGTTCATGGGGGTCCCCGTTAGAGACGAAACACACCGGGGCCGTGTCGTAACCGGGTACGTTGGTGTGAATACTCACACTCAAAGGAATGTGATGCTGAGTCCATTGAGTTTTAGCCGATACCTTTTCTATGGGTTCTAATAGGGCTTCAAAATCATAGCACGCTCTGTACGGGAAATAACGGTGGTCCATGGGGACGTCAATACCCTCATCTGCCAGGTCTTCAAAGATGGTCGGGGTGTTGTGGAATACGCCGCCGGGAAATTTCCGTTTGGTGGTCTGGTCACAAATTTTCTCGTGCTTATTTAGGCTCCAAGACTGGTCAAACACGCGTTGGCATTTACTACAGATGTAGGACTGGGCATACCTGTTGATGTTCGTGATGTACGAGAAATGTCCGCCAATGTCCGTTTCGTACAAATTCAATGTCATGGTTGTGTCGTATTTTCCCGGGGAACGCTGTACGAGTCGGGCGGTGAGTTGTGGGTCATCGGTGTTGTCATCATCCACGTGTTGCTCTAATTTGTATACGACAATGTTGACGTGGAATAAATTTTCCACCACATCTAGCTGCGATAACGGGACCCCGCGAAAGTGCTGTTTTTCCATCTTCTTTTCACGTAAGTAGTCTTCCCAATAGCAGTTGGCCAATTTATCACAATGTGTGGGTGGACGTTTGTTGAGATGAATAGCCAGGCAGCGGAATAAACATTTCCGATCAGTGCCCATTGGTGCCGCCTACTAAAGCGTACATGCCTTCTCTGTGTTTCAACCAGTCCGGGAGATGAATGGGAGCGCCGATAGGGTGATCGGTCATTTTAGTGACGTAAAACGTAACATTGGTTGCCATCTCCACTTGCCATTTTGTGTTGGGGCGTTGTTGTCGTATCCACTCCAAACTATCCAAGTTTTCTAATTTTTCCAGTACCGTGTCCAGAGAGGGTCGATGGATAATGGTGAAAGGCTGGTCAAACACCCGGGTATTATTGCTGGGATAATAATAACGGAGCTGGCCTGTCTCTTTATGGCGAAGGATGTATCCAAAAGTGAGATTTAACTTGAAGGCTGTATCTTGGTCGTTGAAGATAGATTCCACGTAGCTACGTAGACGGATGTTTTCTTCCAACCGGAAATTATATAAGTCCAATATCGGGCGATGTCGAGGAAAAAAATGGCGTATGGTAACCCAGTGACGTCGATAAATGCCCCTCACACGCTCGTCTTGGGGTAAGACTTCAACCGGAGGTGCTGCTGGGTCCAAGGGAAAATCTTCTCCACGTCTCATACAGGCAGGCTGGTGGTCAGGCAGGCAGGTCAGGCAGGCAGGCAGGCTGGTCAGGTAAGTCAGGCAGGTAGTGCAATGAATACACCCCACCCCTAAAAATCGCCTCCTTTTATACGTTTTTCTACAATCCACCATTTTGAACCCCAACCTCGCCACCAGGGGTCGCTCTCCGCTGGAAAATTGGCCGCTCCGACGAACCCCTGGGACCACGCTCACTGAAAGTGGGTCCCATAATACATTGAAAAATTCGTTCACGTGTCCTCTTCCGGTTCCATTGGAACATATTCCATTCCTTTTGAAACGTCAGTCATGAGTCATTTTCTTCGCCAGCGTCAATAACGTCGTGACGTCAGAATAGAAAATGTTTCGCAAGAATGCATTATGAGCATACGTCATCTGTCAGACGCGCTCGTAATGTCCATGACGTTGGGAGATCGGCATGATCTCCACAGAGATGCCCTCGTTATGTTCTGAATTCTAGTGTTTCTTGTGCTATCCAATGACCGATCGTACGGCTGAGCGCCGTCCCAGAGCCTAGTAGGGAGGACAGGACCGGATAGCTCTGGTTTCGAGATTGTTTGAACCCACCACCACCACCCACAGGCCGCCATTTTAAACCCACCACCACCACCCACAGGCCGCCATTTTAAACCCACCACCACCTCCCACAGGCCGCCATTTTAAACCCACCACCACCACCCACAGGCCGCCATTTTAAACCCACCACCACCACCCACAGGCCGCCATTTTAAACCCACCACCACGACCCACAGGCCGCCATTTTAAACCCACCACCGCCTCCCACAGGCCGCCATTTTAAACCCACCACCACCACCCACAGGCCGCCATTTTAAACCCACCACCACCTCCCACAGGCCGCCATTTTAAACCCACCACCACCACCCACAGGCCGCCATTTTGAACCCACCACCACGCCGCCATTTTGACCACCACACATGCCGCCAATACAACTGTCAGCGTGAAACAATGTGTTCAATGGAACGGGGGTGGGGAAGATTTTATTTTTCTAGTTTGGCAGATCGTATTTCAGTACAAAACACGGGCAACCCGCTCCACAGACATTTTACACCAAATAGCTGAACCCATGGAGACCAATATACATAATCTATAAGTGTTGTAGCATGTTATTATGGCCAGTCTATGATAGAGTGCCACCCCAGTGTCGATGATGTGTCCTTTTGGCGTTGTGGCGAACCGCAGTAAAATCCTGGCTACACCCCTGATTGTTTACATTCTGTGTCATTTGAAAAAAAAACAAAAAACAAACAAATGTGTAGTTTTGTTAAAAAAAAAAAGATGTGTTGATCCCATAAAGATAAGATAACTTTATTGACACTGAAACACAGTCACATGGCTGGTTATATGGTTATTTGGCACAACAGGACAAAAATACAACTGTCAGCGTGAAACACTGTGTTCAATGGAACGGGGCGGGGAAGATTTTATTTTTCTAGTTTGGCAGATCGTATTTTACAAAACACGGGGAACCCGCTCCACAGACATTTTACACCAAATAGCTGAACCCATGGAGACCAATATACATAATCTATAAGTGTTGTAGCATGTTATTATGGCCAGTCTATGATCGAGTGCCACCCCAGTGTCGAGCATTTATCGTCCAGTTTGCACCAGCAAAGAAAAATTACAACGTTCTTCAAACGTATGCTGAGCGACAGAGCATGACGTCATCGGGGGACCTTCATGTGGTCTTCCGTGGTATATGAATGACTTAGATATGAATGAATGAATTAGTTTGATATAATTTTGTTTGGTACGGATGATTTAAAAGGGTGAAAATCATCCGTACAGGTCTGTTTCCGTCTGTTTGTGTAAGAAAAATGGCTGCCCAAGGCCAATTTTCCGGATAATAGTTCCATTCAAACGGCAGCCCCATCTATACACTCTGACGCAAGGGAGACAACTCGGACTAGGCCAATTCCTCTTGTAGGCAAAGGTAATCTCCCCTGATTCGCACATTTCCATCTATTTTGCCTGTATAGGGTGGTGGTCGTTTTTTGTGGATTTTACTATGGGCTGTGAGGTTGATCATGTAGAATACGATGGGAAAAGCTATGAAATGTTTTTTTAAGTACCGGGTAGGCTTGTATATACATTCATACGGGTTCTGTGCATAGGTGCATACTGGATGAACATTTTGAGGTCTGGAGCACTAGTGGCCCGATTGGGTAGAGTGAGGTCTTATTTTGAAGCTCTCGTGAAGGACTGGACTAGTGTATTGTTTGTTTTCAATAGTCTGCGCATGCGCAGACAGGCCATATTATCGAAATAGCCGTTTTGAGATCGAGGCGAGCCTCTAATGGGCCGATTGTATCGAGTGAGGTATCCATGTGAAGGTAACAATGAACTAAAGTTTTGTCCCATTACGTTCCAGGTTAAACAGGTTCAGTTCGCCGCTGAAAAACTGACCTTCTTGAACTTTAGCCCGGAACTACACACTGATGTTTTTGATTACCACTCCTCCCACTTCACGTGGTATGTACCAAACCACACTCATGTCCAATTGATTTTTGATAACGTAAACTGCCTTCTGAGACGAGCCGTTTTCAACCGTCTGAGCTGGTCACGTGGGTATCGTCGTTTGATTGTGCCCTGAAAAGAACACAGGCTCGGGACTGTCACAATTTTTTCAGAAATTAATCGACACTTACTAAGTTAGCGAAACACAATAAAAGTTAGTTATGATATTATCCAGTAATAACACAACTGAGCATTTAATGCGGGATATGCTTACCACGAACATCCACCTTTGGCGGAAGTGACGTCATTTAGTTCGTTTTAACCTGAAGCCTATGTGAGGGAGTCTCTGATGGCGTGGATGTGGGATTGACATAGGGTCATTCTGCGCATGCGCGGTAGCCCAAGGGTATGGACATAGACGTTTTTGGGGTCTAGGCCAGCCCCTCATGGGCCTATGGGGTCGAGTGAGGTATCCATGTGAAGCCTAGGTGGGGGAGCATCCACCTGGACTAACATTCACGTGGTGGGGTGGGTATTTGCATATGACCTCTGTGAGGTCACTTCCGCTTCCGTTCACGTGACTGGAAGTGACCTTTGACCCCGGCGCGCAAATACCCACCCCACCACGTGAATGTTAGTCCAGGTGGATGCTCCCCCACCTAGGCTTCACATGGATACCTCACTCGACCCCATAGGCCCATGAGGGGCTGGCCTAGACCCCAAAAACGTCTATGTCCATACCCTTGGGCTACCGCGCATGCGCAGAATGACCCTATGTCAATCCCACATCCACGCCATCAGAGACTCCCTCACATAGGCTTCACATGGATACCTCACTCGATACAATCGGCCTATTAGAGGCTCGCCTCGATCTCAAAACGGCTATTTCGATAATATGGCCTGTCTGCGCATGCGCAGACTATTGAAAACAAACAATACACTAGTCCAGTCCTTCACGAGAGCTTCAAAATTAGACCTCACTCTACCCAATCGGGCCACTAGAGGTGCATGTCTACCCCGTATGGATTTATACATACATTGGGCTAATATCCCAGTATATGAGTGTATATGGGTCTATATGGATCTATATATATAAGCCTACCCGGTACTTAAAAAAAATTTCCCATCGTATTCTACATGATCAACCTCATAGCTCATAGTAAAATCCATAAAAAAAACGACCACCACCCTATACACGCAAAAAAGATAGAAATGTTCGATTCAGGGGCCATAACCTTTGCCGACAAGAGGAATTGGTCTAGTCCGAGTTGTCTCCCTTGCATCAAAGCGTATAGATGGGGCTGTGGTTTATTATCCGGGAAACCGGGGAAATTGACCTTGGGCAGCCATTTTAATTAGCGTTTGTTACATAAAACAGACCTGTACGGAATATTTCCACTTTAAATCATTCATACCCAACAAAATTATATCAAACTAATTCATGCATTCATATCTAAGTCATTCATATACCGCGGAAGACCACATGAAGGTCCCACCGATGACGCTCAGCCAACGTTCGATGAGCGTTCGTAATTTTTCTTTTGCTGGTGCAAACTGGACGATAAATGCTCGACACTGGGGTGGCACTCGATCATAGACTGGCCATAATAACATGCTACAACACTTATAGATTATGTATATTGGTCTCCATGGGTTCAGCTATTTGGTGTAAAATGTCTGTGGAGCGGGTTCCCCGTGTTTTGTAAAATACGATCTGCCAAACTAGAAAAATAAAATCTTCCCCGCCCCGTTCCATTGAACACAGTGTTTCACGCTGACAGTTGTATTTTTGTCCTGTTGTGCCAAATAACCATATAACCAGCCATGTGACTGTGTTTCAGTGTCAATAAAGTTATCTTATCTTTATGGGATCAACACATCTTTTTTTTTTAACAAAACTACACATTTGTTTTTTTTGTTTTTTTTTTTTTTCAAATGACACAGAATGTGAACAATCAGGGGTGTAGCCAGGATTTTACTGCGGTTCGCCACAACGCCAAAAGGACACATCATCGACACTGGGGTGGCACTCTATCATAGACTGGCCATAATAACATGCTACAACACTTATAGATTATGTATATTGGTCTCCATGGGTTCAGCTATTTGGTGTAAAATGTCTGTGGAGCGGGTTGCCCGTGTTTTGTATTGAAATACGATCTGCCAAACTAGAAAAATAAAATCTTCCCCACCCCCGTTCCATTGAACACATTGTTTCACGCTGACAGTTGTATTGGCGGCATGTGTGGTGGTCAAAATGGCGGCGTGGTGGTGGGTTCAAAATGGCGGCCTGTGGGTGGTGGTGGTGGGTTTAAAATGGCGGCCTGTGGGAGGTGGTGGTGGGTTTAAAATGGCGGCCTGTGGGTGGTGGTGGTGGGTTTAAAATGGCGGCCTGTGGGTGGTGGTGGTGGGTTTAAAATGGCGGCCTGTGGGTGGTGGTGGTGGGTTTAAAATGGCGGCCTGTGAGAGGTGGTGGTGGGTTTAAAATGGCGACCTGTGGGAGGTGGTGGTGGGTTTAAAATGGCGGCCTGTGGGAGGTGGTGGTGGGTTTAAAATGGCGGCCTGTGGGTGGTGGTGGTGGGTTTAAAATGGCGGCCTGTGGGTGGTGGTGGTGGGTTCAAAATGGTGGATTGTAGAAAAACGTATAAAAGGAGGCGATTTTTAGGGGTGGGGTGTATTCATTGCACTACCTGCCTGACTTACCTGACCAGCCTGCCTGCCTGCCTGACCTGCCTGCCTGACCACCAGCCTGCCTGTATGAGACGTGGAGAAGATTTTCCCTTGGACCCAGCAGCACCTCCGGTTGAAGTCTTACCCCAAGACGAGCGTGTGAGGGACATTTATCGACGTCACTGGGTTACCATACGCCATTTTTTTCCTCGACATCGCCCGATATTGGACTTATATAATTTCCGGTTGGAAGAAAACATCCGTCTACGTAGCTACGTGGAATCTATCTTCAACGACCAAGATACAGCCTTCAAGTTAAATCTCACTTTTGGATACATCCTTCGCCATAAAGAGACAGGCCAGCTCCGTTATTATTATCCCAGCAATAATACCCGGGTGTTTGACCAGCCTTTCACCATTATCCATCGACCCTCTCTGGACACGGTACTGGAAAAATTAGAAAACTTGGATAGTTTGGAGTGGATACGACAACAACGCCCCAACACAAAATGGCAAGTGGAGATGGCAAAAATGACCGATCACCCTATCGGCGCTCCCATTCATCTCCCGGACTGGTTGAAACACAGAGAAGGCATGTACGCTTTAGTAGGCGGCACCAATGGGTCCTACACTGATCGGAAATGTTTATTCCGCTGCCTGGCTATTCATCTCAACAAACGTCCACCCACACATTGTGATAAATTGGCCAACTGCTATTGGGAAGACTACTTACGTGAAAAGAAGATGGAAAAACAGCACTTTCGCGGGGTCCCGTTATCGCAGCTAGATGTGGTGGAAAATTTATTCCACGTCAACATTGTCGTATACAAATTAGAGCAACACGTGGATGATGACAACACCGATGACCCACAACTCACCGCCCGACTCGTACAGCGTTTCCCGGGAAAATACGACACAACCATGACATTGAATTTGTACGAAACGGACACGGGCGGGCATTTCTCGTACATCACGAACATCAACAGGTATGCCCAGTCCTACATCTGTAGTAAATGCCAACGCGTGTTTGACCAGTCTTGGAGCCTAAATAAGCACGAGAAAATTTGTGACCAGACCACCAAACGGAAATTTCCCGGCGGCGTATTCCACAACACCCCGACCATCTTTGAAGACCTGGCAGATGAGGGTATTGACGTCCCCATGGACCACCGTTATTTCCCGTACAGAGCGTGGTATGATTTTGAAGCCCTATTAGAACCCATAGAAAAGGTATCGGCTAAAACTCAATGGACTCAGCATCACATTCCTTTGAGTCTGAGTATTCACACCAACGTACCCGGTTACGACACGGCCCCGGTGTGTTTCGTCTCTAACGGGGACCCCCATGAACTGATTACACGAATGATGGACTACCTTGAAACTCTCAGTCAAGTCAGTGCGGCACATCTCGCGTCAACTATCTACCGTGATGTATTAGCGGCACTTGATGCGCGTATTCCAACATTGGATGGGGAGGAGGAGGACGATACCGATGACGAAGACGAAAGTGAGGAACGCAAACCACCGAAACCCTATGCGCAGAAACTGAAACTGCGTTTATTGGAATACATGAACCAATTACCCGTCCTTGGATTTAACTCGGGCCGATATGATTTGAACTTAATCAAAGAATTCTTGTACCCGTACCTCGCTAAAGCTGGGAATGTGAAATTCATTATTAAGAAGACCAACAATCACGTCGCTCTATCCACAACTTCCCTCCGATTCTTAGATGTACGGAATTACCTGGCGCCGAATTACAGCTATGAACAGTGGGTGAAAGCGTACGACTGCGCGGAGAGGAAAAGTTGCTTTCCCTACAACTACATGACGAGTCTCGAGCGTCTGGACGAAACCCAGTTACCACCCCAGGAGGCCTTTTACAACGATCTCAAAGGAGAAGCATTATCTACCACCCTGTATACCGAACTGCAACAGGTGTGGGTGCGTGAAGGAATGCAAACTCTCCGGGATTTTCTCATCTATTACAACAATTTGGATGTCATCCCTTTTCTGGAAGCTACTGACAAAATGTCCGCCTTCTACCGAGATATGGGTGTCGACGTATTCAAAGACTGTGTTAGCATCCCCGGTCTGACCCTGCGGTATCTGTTCCAGGATTTACCCACGTTCTTCGCTCTCGTCGATAAGAAAGACGCCGACATGTTTGACTGTTTGAAGGGAAATATCGTAGGCGGCCCCAGTATTATATTCCATGAGAAACAGCTGACCCATATCCGAGGAGAAAAATTGTGTGAGAAAATAATAGGATTCGACGCCAATGCCCTCTACCTATCGTGTTTGAGTAAACCCATGCCGGCCGGTCATTATACGCGGTGGCTCCCTGAGGGTGCAGCATTCAGAGCTCAACGATCTACGAAACATCAAGCAGAACAATGGTTGGATTGGGAAAGTCAGCGCCGAGGCGTCACTATCCGTCACCAAGCCAACCACACGGAAAAGCGAATTGGAGATCGGCGCCTTCCCGTGGACGGATTTGCTATCATCAATACAGTACCGACCGTGTTTCAATTTCACGGCTGTTATTGGCACGGTCATGAGTGTTCGTTCGCGGGAGGGCGCTATAACGAGCGCCGTGGACTGACCCCGGCCGCCTTACGTGAAGAAGTACAGCAGAATCGAGATTACATTTGTGGACTGGGCTATGCATATGAACAGCTATGGGAATGTGAATTCCACCACATGCAACGTCGTCAACCGGAGTTATACTCGTTCTTACACGCTCACGACCGAATACTGGATTATCGGACTGTTATCACCATGACCGACATCCTACGCACTGTTGAGACGGGAGACCTCTATGGATTCGTGGAATGTGATCTGCACGTCCCTGACCACTTGAAAGACACGTTTGGTGAATGTCCACCCATCTTCAAAAACACCGAGGTGAGTCGAGATGATATCGGAGCCCATATGCGCACATACGCTGAAGAACACGACTACCTAACGCGACCACAGCGTATGTTGATCGGCAGCATGTTTGGCGAAAAAATCTTGCTCGGTACCCCTCTGCTTCAGTGGTATATGCGGCACGGACTGGAAATTACGAAAATATACCAAGTCATAGAATTCACCCCCAGGCTTGTTTTGAGAAGTTCGCGAACGACGTGACTACCGCCCGTCGCCAAGGAGACGCCGACCCCAGCAAAGCCATCATCGGGGAAACGATGAAATTACTTGGGAACAGCGGATATGGAAAAACGGTAACGAACCAGGACCGTCACGTGACCGTGAACATTTGTACCACGAAACAAGCCCGCAAACGCGTGAATTCGCCGCTATACCGACACATGGAGATGATTGACGACACCACCTACGAAGTGACGTCAGCCAAAAAGACCATCACCTATAACCTGCCGCTCCAAATAGGATGTATGGTGTACCAGCTGGCCAAACTGCGAATGCTGGAATTCATATACGATTTCATGGGCGTGTATTTCCACCAATCAGACTGGCAATTGATAGAAATGGATACCGACTCAGCATACATGGCCGTTTCCAACCCGGACTGGGAGTCACTCGTCAAACCAGAATTACGTGCACAATATGAGGCGGAACGGGACCAGTGGCTACCCCGACGCGACCACTACACCTACGACAAGCGGACGCCCGGCCTGTTTAAACTAGAGTGGAGCGGTGATGCCATGATCGCCCTGTGTTCGAAAACTTACTTTTGTGACGGTGATGACAACAAATTCAGTTGTAAGGGGGTGAGTCGACGCGACTCTAACATCAGCAAGGCTCTGTACCTGAATGTCCTCCAGAGCCAGGCCAGTGCGAGTGGCACTAACCGAGGTTTCCGTATCATCGACCACCAGATGCGCTCGTATACCCAGGAACGGGACGCCTTCACATACTTTTACCCCAAGCGCAAAGTCCTGACCGATGGTGTGAATACAACCTATCTTGACATTTAGAGTGATAAATACGAACACTGCGAATATTCCACTGGACTAAGGAACTGTTCTATAATTCAATTTGTATGGGTACCAAACGCCTTTGATATATATGTTCTATGAGTACTGATGATATTGCACCGAATTAACTGTTGCATATAGGTTCAATAATTTTATGGGTACCAACCGCCTTTGATAAGGCACCCCTGTTCTGGGCTTCAATTTTCACATGGTTGTTCTCACGTTGTTGTTGTTACTGAATAAAAAAAGATCTCACCAAAAAACCCTGTCTTGTGTGTTTTATTCATAATGAATAAATGCCCAATGTGGAGATTCAGTCAAACTGAAATCAGTGGTGTAGGATGGGGCCAAAATGTAACCCATCAATGTTAGAATGCAAGCGCACTATAGTAAAATAGAGAGAGCCAATGAAATCACCCACAGATCAAGTACGTGTATTTGGTCTAGGTTTGGAGCGGGCATTTCATTGAGCTGCGTGTATACGGCGAGTGAAGACTCGGCCAACACGTATAGATTAAGTTGATGACTATAAGTTCTATGTAGCGCGCTGCGACCGGGGGAAACCCCCCAGTCAGGGTGTACATTCCGTGGGACTACTTTCTGCCCGCGGAGGCAGACCACATCACCACCAGACCGCATCACCGCGGAGGAATACATGGAACTATTTTTGACCTGCAAAGGCTATCTATTGTACCGGAGAGGGCCGGACATTGCCGGAGATGACACCGGACGTGCCGCCATCTTGAACATACGTGCCGCCATCTTGGATATGGTCCATAATGCACCGGGGCAAAATACTCGCTTCTGATTGGACGAGAGCTCTGTGACGTCATCGATGACGTCATCTCATTTGCATAAATGGGAAGGAATTTCAGTTTTATATACTGCGCATGCCAGTATTGGAACTCTTCTGTGTTCGCGGTGAGAAAGGTCAGTCACGTGACGTCATCTCACTTGCATAAATAATAAGGAATTTCCATTTTATATACTACTAGTGGTGTTACCGGATTGTCAGTGGTGTTACGGATGCAAGAATGGTCTAGAAATTCAGAAACACTTGTTTAAATTGTCCCATATTTTGAAAAAGAAACAAACTCGATTAGTTTAAAGTCAGCATCAAGAATAAATAGGTTTTATTATACAGAATCTACATAAATGGTTGATACATGCGGTCCAATTGGCTGATTTTGGTGAGCTAGGTAGCATAATTAGGATATTAAAAACAAACTTGTTTTCCTAACTTCAATATTTTTTCATCATTAGTCATAGTTACATGCAATCTATTGCCTAGCATGTGTATATCTTCCTATTTCTGTTCTCTTAGTGCCCAATATACTGATCATTCCTGTGTAACACCACTGACATGATTGAAGACAACTCCACCGTTAAGTGTTACGAAAAGTTTATTGTTCGGAATGTCTGCATTTATTGTAGGCATTATAAAGAGTTTTGTCAATGGAGACTCTGTTGAAATCAAATTCTGTAGTCATTGGGGATGTTGATTTTGAGATATTTCCCCAAGTGAAAATGTGCCTTTCCGTGAGAATGACCCAGTTACAGAACAGGAAATACAAAACTATATTAGGCTATTAATTAACAAGACAAGGAATACACACACCACAGAATACACACACCACAGAAATTCTGGATGGTTGTATTATCTTATCTAAACAGTGATTTATGGAATAAAATATATATATAAAAGTTGAAATTAGAAACAAAAATACCAAAATAATAAACAGTAGTCTACCTGAATAACTGAAGCTCTTTCGAAGCTTTTACACCACTGTTAAGTTTGGGATTTGATCGCAGAATAGCTAGGGCTTCCTTAAATAACAAGATATTCCGGTGATCCGCGGAGTCGATAACTTTAGTGTTAGACAATAAGACTGGTGACAATGGGCAATATGGAATACCTTCTAATCTATTCGGTAAATATAGTAGGTCTTTAATATGTTGGAAGTGCTCACAACTGAACAAATGAGAATGGATTTCGCTGTTGGCTTTACTATGTTCCTTTAGTCGTGTTTCAAGACAACGCTCAGTTTTTCCGATGTAACTAGAATTACAACCGGGACAGGTAAACTGGTACACAACATGACTTCTAAATCCGCGGATCACTGGAATATCTTGTTATTTAACCCTCTCTGTACCGTATCGGTACAATTGTACCGATAGAAATATAGTTCAATGATTACCTGTCATTGGCATACAAAAATGAAGTATTTCTAGGCAAATGTTTTCATCATATTATACCTTGTTCGAAAGCTTGGAATATCGTGTTTGAAACTACGTAGGTGATGATAAGTAAATCTTCGCTTCATTCATGTTCATGACAGTGTTGATACCAGTTTGGAACTGTTTAAAATGCCGGTACAGAAGGAGTTAAGGAAGCCCTAGCTATTCGGCGATCAACTCCCAAACTTAACAGTGGTGTAAAAGCTTCGAAAGAGCTACAGTTATTCAGGTAGACTACTGTTTATTATTTTGGTATTTTTGTTTCTAATTTCAACTTTTATATATATATTTTATTCCATAAATCACTGTTTAGATAATACAACCGTCCAGCATTTCTGTGGTGTGTGTATTCCTTGTCTTGTTAATTAATAGCCTAATATAGTTTTGTATTTCCTGTTCTGTAACTATTCAATTCTCTACATTTTATTTCCGATTTCAATTCTAGGTACCTTTGATACGTTTCTCTAATCAACTTAATACATTTTGTTTTCTTTCTTTCTTTCTAATCTCTGTTTCAATTGTGTTTATTCCCCTGATTGACATTTCTGCTGCCACTCTATACACACTCACACACCTCAATAAATCACCACCTCTCACTATTAATCCTTATCTAAGTATCAAAACATATATTAGCATATATACAATGTAAAATTAATGTTAGCGACATCGATATAGTTGACATTAATATTGTGGCAATTATGTAACAAATTTATTACAATACTAACGCTCTTCAATACTTTTATATCATAAATGTCCGAAATGTATATATTCTATGCAGACTAGCGGAGAATAGAGAAGAAAGTACATGCAAATCAAAACGCAAATGTAACAAAACGTATCGACCCGAACATGCATTAATCAGTAGCCGAAAGTATATTTTACTGAAGTCAATTACATTTATGTTTAAATGAGTGTGGTGCGTTCTCCAGTTTTGTCCGCGGCCACGTGGGCAAAACCAAGTGTTATAAATTCGTGGCTGTATGGCAAATAACATTCTCATGGCATCAGATTGTATATATTGTCGTATATACCGATGGTTTGGAGGTTACAAACTCTGACGTTGGGAGAATGGGCAAATAAATGCCCAGTGGTTAATCCAGGGCTTAACTGGGGGGGGGGGAAAAAAAAGTGTTGCCATTTCGATTGTGTATTGCCAGGCCTATGTGGCGTGTGTATTCCTTGTCATGCCTATGTGCCACTCCTGTTTACCTCGTTATGTTCACATATTATCTGATTGGCTATTGCCCTCTAATTTTGTGTATCGAACCATTTCAGTCTTTGTTAGTTGTTTTTGTATATAAGTGCCTGTAACTGCTGTTATATCACATCCTGAAGATGACAAATAAAATTTTGTCGAAATATTGAGACTGTCACCATGCGTTTATTAAGTTTATTCGGAGTTACTTTGCTTCTGCATTATGCCAAGCTTATCAGTGGATCAACACGATACAAACTTAAAACGTTAGACTTTTGCGAAAAACTCCAAGTATATAAAGCACCAGAAATACACGGCAATGTCAGTTTTCTTTCCACTGTCCAAAATCAAAACCATAGACAAGCACGAATGAAACTGCGAATATGTGCCCATAACTTTGAAATAGAATCTGGTAGAAAACGAAAAATACAAGGCCAGTCCATTCCCAGGTCAGAAGGGAAATGCAGACTGTGTAAACTGGACGTTGAAGATGAAGCACATCTTCTTTTCAGATGCACACAACTCGATGACAAACGGCAAAACCTAAACATTGCACTATACACACAACAAACCACATACCAAAACATGAACATGACAAACTACACACAATACTGGGTCCTTCAACATGCAACGCTCCACTCTGTGGAAAAATCTGTCACGAACTCCTAGTACAGAGATCAAAGGTGCTTGCCAAACCCACTACTGACACCTGTACATAGTCTCAAAGATTTCTTATTATTTCCTGTGTGGTCAAAAGTTGAGTGACTGAGAGTATGAAAGCGATAAAAACAGATGAATGGTTTCTTCGGTATTTTAATATTATATTGTATTGTTTTGTCATATTGCTCTTGTTTATTTAGTATGTTGGGAGTTACTCCCCCTGGTCCATGTACTTCTGCATTGATCGCAATAAACGTATCGTATGTTATACCACAGTCGGGAAACAAATCTCAGGAGACAATTTTCAATGACAAGTTTGCACTAATTACGAGTGCGATAAAAAGGGAACAAATTTAGGCGAGCGGTACGTGCGCGTGCGCCACCGCCCAAAACGAAGCCCTGATTCATGATATCCCTCGTATTTGAGCTTCAGTGTCAGGCTGTCTCAGCAACTGGAATGCCTAGGAGGCTGTAGTAATTTTTTTTTTCTCATAAAAGTCTCGCGAGAGCCCATTTTACAGTATGCGCAAAGACGTTCCCGCGCAAGTTATTGTTGCAACTGTCTTTTTTCAAACTTCCGGATTAGAATTTTAGATGAACAATTTGGGCTTGAAAGACACAATTCCGTTCATCTGAGACCGCCCAAATTCAATCCCCAGCTAGATATAAACCTCCTCTCCATTTTATCCAGGGGTTTGAACTCTGAATTCTGCTTCGTTCTCTCGGAAATTCTTGGAAACCAAGCACGACTGGCTCATGGACTAAACCCATTCCAAGAAGGCCTCCTCCCCTTCGGAGGGTGGCCTTAATAATTTTATGAGCAAGCTAAACCATACCAACAGATATGGCAATAAATCCATGCAGCAACAGTCGAAATATGTCACGAAGAAATACACCAAGCCTCAAAACACAAAATAACTACAGGAGAGCAAACAGTACGAGATTATACACTGTCAATACATGCTGTTAAAATCGATTTAAAAAACCCACAGCATCTAATAATAAGATCGGCAATATCTTGAAACACCTTACCATGGTTTCGAGCAGGTTTAAAAAACTTTAACAAGGCAAAACGCTTGAAAGGGACACACACATCTTTACAAATGCTCCATGTAAAAAGTAGCACATGCTTACAACCATAATACCCAGGCAATTTAAGCCATCTCTGAACTGCTGTTCACTTTTACATAAGTCGCTTCCATCTACTAATCTCTTCATCTGAGATTCTTGAAGTAAGCAGGGCATTGGACCCCGTTGGAGCTTGCTAAATCCTGAAAAAAAATAAAATTTTAACAATGTAAAATAGTTTTGCACATATCAAGTAAGCAGATACTAAGGAATATCACTGGAAATTCCACTGATATTTTAATGCATTATACTTAGATTCTATAAACATATTTTAAGGTTTGAGAATAGAAACAGGATTATCAAACAAGATAGGCCTCCAGAAAATATGTTTGCAGATAACTTATTATATTATTGAAAGTAGCATAGTATATTGGTATACCAGAAGTTGACAACCACATGTAACAGGGGATAATTCGAGAGAGTATTACCTGTGCTGATTTTCGACAATTTCTGGCTAAATTGCAGATATGCAACTTTAAAAAAACTTGTAAGAATCACAGACGTTTCACGAAAACACGGATAAGAGACATACATGCATGGACAGAAAGCAAATGTGAAATATTGAAGAAGAAAAGTCGTGAATAGTCTTAAAATGTGAAGGTAATTTTCAACTCACCACAAAGGAGTCCAGCCCCAAAATACCACCTTTTTACCTGCGGCACGCAGGTCTACGAGAGGCTCGCGTTGTTGTTGTTGTTGTTGTTCTTGTTCTTCTTCTTGTGACTTTTTGAAATACGCATGCGTGAAGAGAGTGTGATCTCTGCCACACTTTCCTTTTCAATCTCACACAAGAAAACTTATTGATGCAGATGCATCAATGCCGGCGGAAACGTCTGTAGCTTATAATCTTCGTATTACAAGCCAATTATGTGTGCCACTGGTGAATACAGGTCACGATGCACCATTATCGTTGAAAAAAAAAAACACATCGGTTTGTTTGTTTTCCGATTAAAGGTTTGACTAATGTAGTTCGCACAAGGACCCACCTGGGATGTGTGGGGTTAGCCGGAAGTTAAGTGCTTGATCGTAAAATGGGCACATGAACCGCATGTCAAACTAGGACTTTGTTCTCTGGTTGACGTATTAGGTCATTTCACATAGCCTGATGTAAGAGTTCGCGCTGTGGCATTATATGCGATACATCATCAAGCCACTACTTCTTTATTGATGTGTGTCATTGTAAATTAAGCCTAGATCGACTTTCTCTACACATCAATCCGATCCGCGTGTTTTACTGTTTCGAGTTTTTAGTAACTCGCAGTTCAATCTCAAACATTTTGCTGCAGACGTACACATGGTACAGGTGAATAACTTCATCATGTATGGTCATCGATTTGGTCTCTCAGCCATAATAAAATAGTACTAAAGAACATTTATTCGATGAATTCATTATAACAGAATTAATATTAATTTGTTAACCACGAACGGGTGATACAATCCTGTCGTTTTACGATCTAAAACTAGCTGGATCACTCAACGGCACGTCTGTGAAAGTATGGCTCGAGAAAACAGCTGTTACTCGTCCAATATCAAGATGGCGGCTCCCATGTTTAGCGAATTCAGAAATCCGGCGGCGCTGCGCCGCCGGAAATGACAACACTGTCTTCAGGCACGTTTGAATTCATTTGCAACTATATTCGGTGGAATTAATTATTGCTTCGTTGATTTTCGTTCAGATTTCAATTCTCTTACGTCAGTCGCTTAAAATCTGTCGGTCTTCACATCAGTCACTGTCTTCAGATATTACCATTTGCATTGAACAGTATGCACATGTATATACAATTTAAGATCCTTGGATTTCTTATATACCAAGGAAGATGATCCGCCACCTTGTCAGTGGTTCAGCTAATTTGCATACAGTCACAGGCGACTGTCTTAGAAAGTAGAAAAATAAGCTCACTACTTCTAGTAATCATTTTATCTACCCAATCTAGATAAAACACAAATTGGTGAAGAAGCATAACAAGTAACGCATTATCATTATGATTAACATTGAATAATACTTGGTATCAAATTATAGATCATGAATCATAAAAACAAACGCAACAATTACGTTTCAGAAGTAAACGGAACAACTCAGCAACTTTCACCGAATAAAGATGTTTAACTTTACCCCCAAGCAATTCGCATATATGGAAATATGTTTTGAAAGGAATAATAACTTAACCCTCTGTGGGAATCGGAACAATGATCCTCCAATCCCTGGACTTGCACTTAATGTCTTAGCTATACCGACTCGTTGATAATACTCAAAACTGACTTTATGCGCAAATGATTTAATAATACATAAATGACTATGTAGTATTTAATGAGTCAGACAACCCTATGCGCGAACAATACAGTTGTGTAGTTATATTTTGTACTTTCGGTACATAGCTATTTCGAATGATCCTCTTTCGGAACACAGTCTCTCTATCCTCATTCTCGCAAGCCAGGGCTTTGCTTCGCTGGTATTGATGTTCTCGTCCTCTTCCGCACTCATAATCCCTTTAGAATTGCATTAATCACTTCCGTAAAATCAATTCTTATGTGTATCAGCAGACAATGGGCAGAAACATGTTGCATTTGACATCATTCTCTGAAGTCAGAGACCATTTATGCTAGAACTTACTGGTTCTACACTTCACAATTTACGTTACTTTGTCAATCAATTTTACGAATGAAATTACGTCATATATTAGCAGATACTGACCATAAAAGCGATCTATTTGACCTCGTTGTCAAAAGCTAGGACCTTGATTTCCCTGAGTGTTTTTAAAATTTATTTTGATACTTAGATACCTTTCATGTTGACTTGGAAGTCGTTTTCGCGAATGCAATAATTTGATGTACCAAAGATAATAACGAGAATTCGACATGATTCTCTTATACACGCAGACCTTGTTTAGTGAACTAACTTAAATCACCTTCCGAATGACTTAATGACAAACATATTCGCGAAATGATTATAGGGAGATATCCATAGATACTGACAAGAAATGTTTCTTATTTGCAGAATTTGATTTAAAAAATTTTTTTTTTATAAAATTATCAACCTTCGAAAAGGCTTGACCAAACATGTCGGATGAGGTGATATCTCCTAAGGATGAAATAGGTAATCATTTGTATAGAAAGAGCAAACCATGTATTGATATTGGCTTGCTGCATGGAAAAGAGTGTCAAGGTACCGTATTTAGTTTGCAGATGATAACGCACATAAATGCAGAAACTTAATTTATTATTCTAATCGAATATCAAGACTGTCACAGGCGTCAATTTGAATCGTGAAAAATGTCATTGAATAGTTCGATAAAGCCTTCAACCCCATTCCATAGTTTCACAGATCAAAGTGATAGACCTGATAATAAATTCATTGAAAATTAACTTTAAAGAAATATAAATTTTTCATTTTGCTCGGCAAAGTAAGCGAGAAGGGAGACTGAAGAGCGTAGATGTTCGCGCTATGACTAAATCCTTGAAATTTGTTTGGATTTCCAAATATTTGAAAGCCTTTTTCATTTGCAAAAATCAACAGCTGAACCGAATGTTTTGAAACTTGGAATACACGATATTTGTACCAAGACATTGCCAAAGCGATCATTGTGACTTCGTCAGTCAATTCAGTATAGACGGCGCGGATCAGTCAAAATTGTCGGAATTTGAACGGGAAAGTGAATATATATATATGGTATCAAACCTGTTAGTCAATTCCTACAATTGTGGGTTAGAAATTGAAAATTACTTCCCTTGGCATGAAAACAGTTGCAGATGGCGCTTTTTTTCTACAATTACCACTACCTACGCTGATATGTCTTTCACTGTATTATTGCCACTGCCGCAGGTTTTGACTACAATGTAGTCATTTCTCACTTGTTCTTAAGTTAGATGAAGTTTCAGTGAGTGTATAACCATCCGAGTCACATGCGGAAAACAGTTCATTCTCTTCTGTTAACATCGCTTTCATCATGCATTTGAGGAATTCTCGGCGAGGGCCCCCGACATCCTGTGCCATTTCACCGTAGAATCTGACCTCTAGTGGAAACCTGTACTGTGTCTCATGACAACTTATCAGTTCTGTAATACCAGATTCAAATAGCCCAGACCTGGACACAAAAATAGGTAGCGTCTCTCCTGCAGTAATATGATCACTCTCACTTGTCGGCTCAAGAGCACGGCCTTCAACTACTTTGTGCTGGTAAAATCGAAGTACATCTACCGGATCAAAGGAGTCTTTCCTGTCACAATGTATTGACCAAATGAATGACCAATGACCAATTACAATTAACATCATATTCATTCAGAATAGTATTCCCACCTAATGAGAGTTAAATATTAAGAAGACCAAAATCTGCAACGAGGATGGTAAGTCAAAATTTCAGTGCTTGACAATACAGTGTGAGAGTTAAAACCATTATATTTAGGTTTATCGATAATTTGTAAGAACAACAACTATATGTACCTGCAGCTGAACGGGATAAAGAAAAATTGCGACCAATAACAATATTTGGTTATTCAAATCTCTCTAAAAAACCTTGAGTGAACTGTTCCACTCAACTTTGAGTGAAATGTACCTGTTCACTCAAACTTGAGTTACTTTTCACTCAACTTGAGTTAAAACCACTCAAGTTCACTCAACTTGAGTGGGATGAATTTCCAGTCTTATGCTTGAGTGAATGTCACTCAAGTTAAGTGCATTTAACTCAAGTTGAGTGAAAAGTAACTCAAGTTGAGTGAAAATCTCACTCAAGTAATGAGTGGGATGAATTTCCACTCTTGAGTAAAATTTCACTCAACTTTTGTTTTAAATTTTACATTTGTACAGAGCTTGTCCCAAGTTATAAGTTATAGCTCTGTAGCACAAGGGGTAAGAAAAATATTTCCGGAAGAGGGGGGAGGGGGTGAAAAGCCCCCCTCAGGCCGGGGCGGTTCCAGCCGAAGCTAAGTTGGGTCAAGTCTGGGTGATCTGAGTTGAAGAGATTCATGTACAGGCAGAGAACTTGGGACTTTTCCTATCACAGACAAAATTCTCTATCTCTTACTTAATTAGGATGTAACACTCCTGCTGTATTTTGTCTTTATAATATGGTGCATGCTATCTTAACAATCTTTTATTCATTTCCTAAGATTGATGCTTGTATCTCTTGCATTAATTTGAATGACATTACTCAATTATGGTCACCACTGAGTTCACTAAAAACTTACGGTACCATAAACAATGGGCGTATATAATGCAGGTAACTTACACTGATGTTTAGGTCACCTGGACACATGCAGTTATGGTTTCCTCTCTGCAATTAGATTGCATACACTAGTATGATTTTGGACCACCAGCTTTAATAAAAATTATGTGCTCCCTTCCAAATGGCTTTCTGTTGAATATTACCAGCAACAGGAAATCGAAACACAAGTTATTACATCTGTAGCTACATTGGTGTATAACTGAGAATTGAACAGACCGAATGATGAGGAAGCCTCGCCCCTCAGAACCTCTGAGTGAATAACTGTAAATTCTCTTACTACATTGTGGCAGTGTACAGTGACTGAATAGGATTAGGCCTGCCAGATTTTTCTTTATGTTATTGAATTTGAGTTCAAAAAAATTAGTCGAATGGCAAATCTATTATATGTAATGTAAATTGAGCCGCTCAGAATTATCAGATGATTTTACCATTTTATTTTATTATGTTTATACATTTCGACTTACGTGTATTATCCCACCAAAAAAAGATTTCATGAATTCCACGGTGACGGAATGACTGTTGGGAAGATTTTTTTTATTCAAAGCCATGTACTCTGAAGTTCCGTGGTCATACCCATGTAGTTTTATGTTTAGTTTGCTATTCTATATGACATCTGTTTACAGATCCATGAAAAATCTACAGATGATCCAGCATTTTCAGTAAAACATGCATCGAAATGTTCGTGATGGAATCACCTGAAACGGACATGAATCTTGACTAGTGTTGATTGTCTATTTTTTTGCTGCTCTGTTTCAATCTGATTATTCTTATATGACATCTCTTACTAACATACAGTATACCAAGGATGATAAGATTTTTTTCGTCGTGAGGAAAAACGCGATTGGATCATCACAGGGGTTAAATCTAGTCCATGACGGAATCACCAAAAAATCGTGACGGAATCACGAGTGCGCTTTTTAAATCTTCTCGGTAAAAGAGCTTTATTAATTACACATTTTCTAAAACATTATTCCTGAGGCGAATTTATGACATATATTTATAAAATTAGAACTCTGAACTCTTACTTTTACCAAGGTATACAGTTCCCGTCACATGCATATCTTTTCTACAGATGTTTAAAAATAGTATAGCTTTCAGTAAAATGCAACTTTTCTTCCTTGACAATTTCGGATTTCCTGAGTTCTTCAGGTTCAAAAATTGCAGGAAAAATATTTCGCGATTAAAACACATCTTCTCTGTTATTGACGTGAGAAGATCATAGGAAGGTAACAGAAAAAGCAGCATGCTAATATATGGTCAACGAAAGAATGTGGAGTGAATTTTATGCGAAAAAGGGCTGTTTTTAGCGATGTCCGCTTTTTCGTGGAACTCATGATTTCCAAGAAAATGACTATTTAAATGAAATGAAATTTTCCAAACTATAAATTAAGAATATACTGAGGATAGATATCGAAAAATTATGGAACTATTGGCATGTCTAAATTCTATATATACATGTGCAATATTGACAATTTTAAAAGTTAGAACTTACCTCAAAATAACAATCCAACGCCAAGAGACAGATAATAAGTATTAGGGAGGGTCATACTTTTGTCACTGAGTAAATTGCATGTCCATTAATGTTTCTATGAAACCTGAAGATCTTTCAAAAGCTGGGCTAGACCCTCCATTTTGAACTCCATTTGTATCATAGAAATAAGCTCCTCAATTATAAGAAATAAAGTTACACGACCTACATGTCAGATCATTCATTATGATCTTCCCATCATACAAGCCTTCAACAAGGAATAGAATACAAAATAAAATTGAATGGTTCATTGTTATGACAGAACCACATAGACAATAGAACAAAAGAATCCTCACTCCCCAAGTCCAAGCTGTTTTCCATTGTGGCTGTTCCCTTAGAAATATGCAGTGGTTCACAAACACACATGCAGCATGGAGCCAATTTGTGCATGGTTGTTGTTAAGTGCTTATTTTTGTGTTTCAAATTGAGTTCAAAATGGAAGGTCTACAAAACTTTAGACAGCTGATGTAGTCCAACTTAGAACGTTCTTCAAGCATCATAGAGACTCTAAGGTACATGGATTTTTCTCAGTGACAACAGAATGGCCCTCTCTGACACCTGTTATCAGTCACTTAGAGTTGGAGGTAAGTTCTGGCTGTTTTAAAATTGTCAATATTGCACATGTATAACAGATAATAGACTTGCAAATAGTTGCTGGACTTCCCTTGAAACATTTTCACCGAAAACTTGTTCTTTGAGAGGCATTTTAGAAGTTGGCAATTAGTAACCAAACAAATTATTATGGATAACAACTTCTTTGTTTATTAACTGGTGATGTAACACTGTAAGTAACTACAGCAGAATGTCACCAGGTAATAAATAAAGCTGTTATCCATAATAATTTGTTAGGTTAGACAATTTGTGCTCAAAATTTATATGTGGGAATATTCTCTCTGTCTTAACACAGGCTTTCATTCATCATAATTTTATGGTAAACCCTCACTGGCATTGTACAGGTTTAAAACAATCAAGAGGGTAGATGCATCCTAAAACCAAGAACATCTATTTGTGGAATTAACGATCGGATTTTCGGAATGTAACATGACATTTCACTACATCTGTGTTTTGTTCTCCTAGTTTATGGAGCAGGAAGGTGGTGCAGCCTTGCTGCAGTGCGTCCTGGCGCAGATAATTTCCAGCAGCATCCACAAGCTATGCAGGGATACGATGGTGTCCAAGCTCAGACCGACGCCATGCATGGTCCCCTATGACAAGTGACTATTATGGGCCCTTCAAATTCATCCCACCTTGGTAATCATTTCACTTCTAAAATGGTAAGAAATTTACTTTTCCATTCAAAATCTCATTGTTGAGTCTCGAACACCAGTTAAAATTGTCCTGGTGATCCTTTTGCAGATTATTTATGTGATCATTGTGCATATTATTTATGTGATCCTTGTGCGGATTATTTATGTGATCATTGCGCATATTATTTATGTGATCATTGTGCAGATTATTTATGTGATCATTGTGCATATTATTTATGTGATCCTTGTGCGGATTATTTATGTGATCATTGTGCATATTATTTATGTGATCCTTGTGCAGATTATTTATGTGATCATTGTGCATATTATTCATGTGATCATTGTGCATATTATTTATGTGATCCTTGTGCAGATTATTTATGTGATCATTGTGCATATTATTTATGTAATCCTTTTGCAGATTATTTATGTGATCATTGTGCATATTATTTATGTGATCCTTGTGCAGATTATTTATGTGATCATTGTGCATATTATTTATGTGATCCTTGTGCAGATGATTTATGTGATCATTGTGCATATTATTCATGTGATCCTTTTGCAGTTTGCTCCTGTGATCCATGCACAGATTGTTCCTGTGATCTTTGTACAGACTGTTTCTGTGACACCCGCACACCAACGTTATTCGCAAACGCTAACACCCATCAAAGCAGCGTTATTCGCGGGCGCAACACCCCCAAAGTACCGTTATTCGCGCCGATTACTTCCGCAAAAAACCCGCTATTCGCAAACAATAACACCCTCAAAGCACCGTTATTCGCAAACGATAACACCCGTCACCGTTATTCGCAAATGATAGCACCCGCAAAGTACCGTTATTCGCGACCGATTACTCCCGCAAAAGCACCGTTATTCGCAAACGATAACGCCCGCAAAGTACCGTTAGTCGCAGACGATAACATCCGCAAAGCGCCGTTATTCGCAAACAATAACACCCGCAAAGCACCGTTAATCGCAAACGATAACACCCGTCACCGTTTTTCGCAAATGATAGCACCCGCAAAGTACCGTTATTCGCGGCCGATTACTCCCGCAAAAGCACCGTTATTCGCAAATGATAACACCCGCAAGGTACCGTTATTCGCAGACGATAACATCCGCAAAGCGCCGTTATTCGCAAACAATAACACCCGCAAAGCACCGTTAATCGCAAACGATAACACCCGTCACCGTTTTTCGCAAATGATAGCACCCGCAAAGTACCGTTATTCGCGGCCGATTACTTCCGCAAAAGCACCGCTATTCGCATACGATAACACCCGCAAATTACCGTTATTCGCGGCCGATTACTCCCGCAAAAGCGCCGTTAGTCGCAAATGATAGCACCCGCAAGGTACCGTTATTCGCAGACGATAACATCCGCAAAGCGCCGTTACTCGCAAACGATAACACCCGTCACCGTTATTCACAAATCATAGCAACCGCAAAGTACCGTTATTCGCGGCCGAATATTCCTGCAAAAGCACCGTTATTCGCAGACGATAACATCCGCAAAGCGCCGTTATTCGCAAACGATAACACCTGTCACCGTTATTCACAAATCATAGCACCCGCAAAGTACCGTTATTCGTGGCCGAATACTCCCGAAAAAGCACCGTTATTCGCAAACGATAACACCCGCAAAGTACCGTTATTCGCAGACGATAACATCCGCAAAGCGCCGTTATTCGCAAACAATAACACCCGCAAAGCACCGTTAATCGCAAACGATAACACCCGTCACCGTTTTTCGCAAATGATAGCACCCGCAAAGCACCGTTATTCGTGGACGATAACACCCGCAAAGTACCGTTATTCGCGAAAGATAACACCAGGGTTCCCAGCCACTCGGGGAAATCAGGGAAAATGATTTTCCAGTTTTTCAGTCAGGGAAAACTCAGGGAATTTGAGAAAAATGCCGAACATCAGGGAAAACTCAGGGAAATTGAGTAGCAAGAGAGGATTACAACACATATCAGGGAAGTCACATGTGGTTGGTGTTTTAATTGATACAACCCTGTCATGGAGGAAATATTTCTCAGGGAATTTGGGAAATTAATCAGGGAAAACTCGGTGAATTTTGTTTCCATGAAAAGCCGGGAACCCTGACCGTTATTCGCAAACGATAACACCCGTCACCGTTATTCGCCAGTGATAGCACCCGTCAAGTACCGTTATTCGCGGCCGATTACTCCCGCAAAAGCACCGTTATTCGCAAACGATAACACCCACAAAGTGCCGTTATTCGCAGACGATAACCTCCGCAAAGCGCCGTTATTCGCAAACGATAACACCCGTCACCGTTATTCTAAAACGATAGCGCCCGCAAAGTACCGTTATCCCCGGCCGATTACTCCCGCAAAGTTATTCGCAGACGATAACATCCGCAAAGCGCCGTTATTCGCAAACAATAACACCCGCAAAGCACCGTTAATCGCAAACGATAACACCCGTGATAACACCCGTCACCGTTTTTCGCAAATGATAGCACCCGCAAAGTACCGTTATTCGCGGCCGATTACTTCCGCAAAAGCACCGTTATTCGCAAACGATAACACCCGCAAAGTACCGTTATTCGCAAACGATAACACACGCAAAGCGCCGTTATTCGCAACCGATAACACCCGTCACCGTTATTCGCCAGTGATAGCACCCGCCAAGTACCGTTATTCGCGGCCGATTACTCGCGCAAAAGCACTTTTATTCGCAAACGATAACACCCGCAAAGTGCCGGTATTCGCAGACGATAACCACCGCAAAGCGCCGTTATTCGCAAACGATAACACCCGTCACCGGTATTCGCCATTGATAGCACCCGCCAAGTACCGTTATTCGCGGCCGATTACTCGCGCAAAAGCACCGTTATTCGCAAACGATAACACCCGCAAAGTGCCGTTATTCGCAGACGATAACCTCCGCAAAGCGCCGTTATTCGCAAACGATAACACCCGTCACCGTTATTCGAAAATGATAGCGCCCGCAAAGCACCGTTATCCGCGGCCGATTACTCCCGCAAAAGCACCGTTATTCGCAAACGATAACACCCGTCACCGTTATTCGCCATTGATAGCACCCGCCAAGTACCGTTATTCGCGGCCGATTACTCGCGCAAAAGCACCGTTATTCGCAAACGATAACACCCGCAAAGTGCCGTTATTCGCAGACGATAACCTCCGCAAAGCGCCGTTATTCGCAAACGATAACACCCGTCACCGTTATTCGAAAATGATAGCGCCCGCAAAGCACCGTTATCCGCGGCCGATTACTCCCGCAAAAGCACCGTTATTCTCAAACGATAACGCCCGCAAAGTACCGTTATTTGCAGACGATAACATCCGCAAAGCGCCGTTATTCGCAAACAATAATACCCGCAAAGCACCGTTAATCGCAAACGATAACACCCGTCACCGATTTTGCGGGCGCTATCATTTTCGAATAACGGTGACGGGTGTTATCGTTTGCGAATAACGGCGCTTTGCGGAGGTTATCGTTTGCGAATAACGGCACTTTGCGGGTGTTATCTTTTGCGAATAACGGTGCTTTTGCGGGAGTAATCGGCCGCGAATAACGGTACTTGGCGGGTGTTATCGTTTGCGAATAACGGTCAGGGTTCCCGGCTTTTCATGGAAACAAAATTCTCTGAGTTTTCCCTGATTAATTTCCCAAATTCCCTGAGAAATATTTCCTCCATGACAGGGTTGTAACAATTAAAACACTAAGCTACATGTACATAGGTAAATTTCGCAATTGCACCCCTTCTCCCCTTACAGCCATCCATACATCACCATAGATGAATGCAATTACCTATACAAACATCTAGTGTACATTAATAATACTAGAACATTTCAACACACTATAAGATGTTAGACTCTTCCTGTGCAGTCCAAATATTTTATTTAGACAGTTGAATAACAGCTCAAACTGTCTTTCCATGCTTTACATCTGTCCGAGCTTTCCTATGAACAGAGAAAACTACCAGTCAGTGTTTCTGCGACAGAAACATCGCTGTGGGCAGAGCGAGGCGGAGGCCTTGATGCTAGGAGTAGAGGGGCGGCTCGTTGAAAATGAACAGTACGTTGAGCCAGGCATCCACCGATGTCCTAAGACAGAGCGGGTGATCCTCACGGAAGAGAGTGATGCTGCGAAACGTCGCAGACTTGCTGTAAATACTGAGAGTGGTCCTTTCGAGGCTTTCGAGTGGTGCCCACAGCATGCCTGCCTAGACGAGATGGTGTCCTTTACCGAGGGAAAGGACGGAAAGACAACGATGATCACATTTGCGTACACTTGGCTATCCATAAGATGGCTTGCGAACCGTGTGTCTCCATTATCGCGGAGCGATATCCAGTACTTTACCAGATTCTGTTCGGCCTTCATCCGGCGGAGAACAGACCCGAGAAATCTGATAAATTACAGGTTTTCATACCACTTCTGAAACAGATATTGCCTGGGCATACAAAATATATAGGTATGTATAACTTTCGCTTCATCCAAGAGGTGTGGTGAATCTGAAATTTCGAACAAGTAGATCATCACATGACTCGAAAATGACGAGTTACGTTGGGGTTACGTCGGTAGACTTTAGCTGATTGGCTGACGAAGTCACGTGGTATTGATTTATGGAAATTCCATCCTGCAGTTGCCGAAAGTAGGCTGAACATGGATACACACGATCCCAGGGTCAGTCTTACCGCGTATAGATGACCGAGATGGTTACAGGTTGCGATGATCATTTCCAGAGATAGGAGCTGGATGCCACGGCCTCATTAAAATAAAATATATAAGAACTGTAGACATATTAAAAATTGGTTTTTAGATAAAATATGTTTGTTTTGGGAAAAAAAATTGTCTTGAGGGGAAGTGTAAGGGGAGTTATTTCCCTTGTTTCACGTTTCAACTGGTGAGATCCCATTTGTGCTATATTTTGATATATTTCCTACGTGCGTTTTCGTGGTTTATGAATACGTCTAAAATGAGTAAATAAGTTATTAGCGTCTTCTTTTGTCCGATGTGAGCATGTTTTGTATCTGTGCTACGGTAATTTATGTGTGTATGTTAATGATCACACCGTTATTCATGGCAAAGCTCTAGGAGTATATTTTGTTACGAGTTTCAATCATCTGGGCTGCTCCACTGCCGGAATTCCGTAAGGTATGATGCTGCCTGGGGAATAGTTAACACGGTTTTGTTTACCATTTCATTTTGGTTTACTTTGTGGCAGCTTGGAATTGACCGGAGTAAAGGTGCAAAATTCGCCTGGCCAGGAAAATTCTTCAAATCAAAATTCTACTGAAGTCCCTTCTTTTCTATTTATTATATGGACGCCACGTCCTGGATGGGGGAGAATACGTCCTGATTGTAAGTACGTTCCTGTGGGGAGTCTCACAGGCGCGTTTGTATCGTCCTGTGATATGTGTATCGCCCATTTCTTCTGAGGGAATAAATTATTATATTTATTTTATGTATATTTGTGTTTGCGTTGTGCTTGACTCTGTTTGGGTTCTCTCCTCCTTCCTCCTACGGCTCTATCCAGCAAGTAGGAACAAACGAAGCCATGTACACTTGGCTAGGTCTATATTCCTTGCCATGTGGAAGAATCCCTGGAGTACACCTATCGCAATGATTCTGTCCAATTCTACGCCGATAGACAGCTTGTGTCACGTTTACGTCCCTACTCTCCTTGTTCCTTACCTTGTTCCCAAGGAACAAGGAGAATAGGGACGTTTTAATATAGCAAAGCGCCCGCGTCTGACCACATGATAATTATCCTTCCCTTTTTGGTAACTAGACCTACTACCATTCCTTCAAAATGACATATGCGGATGGGTGGCTCGGTTGAGTTATATGGCAAGTCGGGCAACTTACGTCAGCCTCAGTTTCGTACGTTTTGCAAGTGTTTAAAAATATGGAATATGTGACAAAAAACGGCATGGTCGACCCCATGTTTTGAATAGCTATTTTATCTCGCCTGAGACGGGGAACAGTTACACTGGGGAGAAATGTTATTGAAAACGATTGTCAAGATTTTTCCAGAAAATGAACGAAATATGGCGTATTTTCCAAGAAAATATGGAGGACGTTCCGAGGGAGTAGTCCATAGTTTCGGATTATTGGTCCCCTTCAAAAATTTTAATACAGCAGAGTGTCCGGGTCTGACCACATGATAATTAATCTTCCCTTTTCGGTAAGCAGTATTTATAGTACCAAGCTTCTGGGTACTACCATTCCTTCAAAATGACATATGCGGATGGGTGGCTCGGTTGAGCTATATGGCGAGTCGGGCCGCGAAGTCAACCTTCGTCAGCCTCAGTTTTGTACGTTTTTCAGGTGTTTAAAAATAGGGTTATGTTACATATGGAATATGTGACAAAAAACGGCCTGGTCGACCCCATATTTTGAATAGCTTTTTTATCTCGCCTCGAGACGGGGAACACTGAGACGAAATCTTATTGAAATCGATTGTCAAGATTTTTCCAGGAAATGAACGAAATATGGCGTATTTTGGGTCATTTTAATATATTTCTCAGAAAATATGGAGTACGTTCCGAGGGAAGCAAATTTATCCCGGATTGAATTTGCATAACTGGCTTGTATGCTGAATTAATGGTATGAGCGTTCCCATGAAGAAAATATACACTTTTATATGGGTTTTCTGGATGGTTTGGCATCTCAGAAAGACGGACGGAGGGGCTATACCAAGGGTCTATTTCCAGCAACGAGGGTCTACTGTGGACTGCACCCCGAGGGAAGAAAATTTATCCCGGGTTAAATTTGCATAACTGGCTTGTATGTTGAATTAATGGTATGAGCATTCCAATGAAGAAAATATATACTTTTATAGGGGTTTTTTTTTTGATGGTTTGGGAACTCGGAAAGACGGAAGGGCTTTACCAAGGGTCTATTTCCAGCAACGAGGGGTCTGCTGTGGACTGCACCCTAAGTGACACACGCTGTCTATCACAACCACCTCGCTGGGGGTCTAATAGACTCTATCGCCATTTCAATTTTTTGCAACTGCGCAGCGTGTGCGCAGCTTTTCGTAAACTTCCTGTTTGTACCAAATCGGAAGTGGGCCGAGTTTTGGAAAACAGTTGGTATTTTGTGCAACTGTACGTAAAATCATTAAAAAATCTCATGGACTACCACCAGCTGGGCGAAAGAACGGCTCCGGATATTTATTTACCCCGAACACAATTTAGCTCCACAGAAAAAGTACTTTTCCCGAGATATGACCCACTTTCAACACGGCCAGAATTCGGCCGTTGGTACAAATGACCTTTCGTGACCTCGCTGCGCAGGCGCTGCGCAGTTGCAAAAAATTGAAATGGCGATTTCGACTATAACACCCCAGCCATCAGTCAGATTTTTGGACCGGATTCGGGGCCTTCGCGCACATCGCCGGAAGTGACATCATATATAGTAAAATAGATGTTTACCGAACATTTCGATTACTTTTCAAGTCTGCATAATACCTCCGTTGACCTAGCGTTAAAAAGAATTATCTGGAGAAAATTTTCCCTGTTTATCTGGACAGAGCATATGAAAAGTAGTTCGCTCATGTGCAACACTAAAGAAGTTGTTCGGCCGGATTCAAACTGAACCATGCGTTGGTTGGCTCCCCCTATACGTCATAGCAACGTAGTAAAGGTCAACTTCCGCTATTGGTGGCAGGGATGGTAATCATTCTCAAAGAGAGCCGTGTCTACCCGCGGGAGACCAAAGCGACTCTCATGTAAACTGGTGACATTTTTGAATCTCCAATCTCAAAGCGAGGCAGCATGACATCACTCGCTCGACCGGGACTATTCTCCCGCGGGTAGACACGCAAAATGGTACATCTTCAGAAAATTTATGACCTAACCCAAAGATCACAAGATCATTATTGTTTAGCATCATCAGATAA
>JAVTVY010019478.1:0-76540 GCA_036873755.1 Hanleya hanleyi | reverse complement strand
TCAAATCCAGTGAAGGTGGATATATATCCTTCACTGCGTCATTTATATAGCGATTATCCACAGCGAGAAGATCGTCTATATAGCGTTTGGTAAATGAGAAGGAACGGGCTTGGATGGATCCATTTTTGAAAGCGCCTGCATATAGTCATATTCATAAGAGAACAGATACAGGTCCGCCAACAGGGGTGCACAATTAGTACCCATTGGAATACCTATATGCTGCTGATATATTGTGTTGCCAAATTTCACATAGATATTTTTTATGAGAAATTCAAGCAACGCTATCAACAAAGAAACATCCCATGAATGATACTCTTGTATGTAGTAGAGCTAAAGAATGCTTTATGGCTTCCGACATTAATATATCTACGGTCAGTTTTCTTGAACACAGATACTATTAATGAACTTAGACGGTCAATAAGGTCCTGATGAATGATTAGAGCATTTCCACAAAGTGGATGCTCTTATGTTTTCATGAGAAACGGCTCCGCCGGATCCGCCGCCGCCGCCGCCGCCGCCGCGACTTTAAACGTGAATATCTCTGAAACCGTTAAATATTTTTGGGTCAGATTTTGAATGCTATCTCCTTAGGCCTGGGAAATTTGTCTGGCTGTGTTTCGATACCCGCTGCTCTTCACTAGGTGGCGTTGTAGTCAGAGCTTAGGTAAACCTTTCTCTGACGATTTCGTCTGAACGGCTGGTCCGATTTCTTTGAAATTCTATTACAATGGTCCTGAAGGATAGTCAATGTGCTGAAAAGGTTTTGTTGTCGCTGGCATAACTATAAAGGTAAGTTTTTTGCGTCTCAAAAAAAAAAGTTTTTCGTGAAATGAAAATTTACCAATTCGCTTTGAGAAATATTTAAAAACTGTTCTATTCTAGGTTGCCAAGCATAATTATAGGATTGCCAACAAGATAATTCCCTTTCGGTGTGAACCAAATTGTCATTTAAATGAAAAATCTCATTTATCTGGCTTAACATCAAAACTTCCATAACCATTATCACGATTAAAGTTTTTTCCATTGAACTCTTATGTGCCATCTCCCTAGGGCTTTAGATTTCACCCGCTTGATTTTGTGGCATTTGCTCGTCACTAGGTGGCGCTATAGACATGAATGCAGATAAACATGTGTAACATCATATCTTCTGAACAACGTGTTTGATTTCCATGAAATTTGGGTATGATGATCTTGCAAGATAGGCAAAGGACTTAAGATTTTGTTGGTGTTGGTGAATCATGGAGACCCATTTTTGCATCTCAAAATATGATTTTGTTTTCACGAAAGTAGAAATTCGCTTCTTAATCAGGAAAAAGTATTTCTATTTTGCTGAACATGAATGTAACATTCCCACTGTTATAGTTCACATCCCTTGTAAGCCAAATGGCCATTTTTTTAAAGATCTGAATTCTCATGACTAGAGTCCAATATCTACATTCCCCAGGCCACATCTGAGGATTTTGCTTCATCATGTAGTTTTGTGATAGAACTTAGTCACAATTGCTTGGCATTTCATCTGTTCATGCAGTTTATTATTGTCAGACAGACAAAGGATTTCAAAGGACTGAAAGTTTTTTTTTTTTTGGATTGAAATTTCATGGATTTTGCAGCCCATCAACCTAATGCTTGATTTATATCTCATTATACATTCTTTTTTACAATTACTAACCATTATTAACATTATGGTTCAAAAATGGATTGAAAGGACATTGGTGTTGTTAGTGCTGGCATAATCATGTGGCATAGGGTATAGACAGCTAAATATATCTAAATCTAGGTTACATCAATCCCTGCTTACACACATAACTAAAATGCAGTCTATGCTAGCTGCCATCAGTGTGGTCAGTATGGAGAATTGAAAGGATTCAAGTGAGCTTGAAGTCCGGCCATGTTGATCAAATAGACATACTGTAACACTATATTCTGCTTCACCTTTCAGGCCTCATATTGTAATAGTTGACTTATTACATAATGCACTCTATGTAAGTGGACTAGTGGACCGCTTGTGTCAACAAAGTAAACACTTCATTTCCAAAATCAGTGCTATTTCTCTCTCTAGTACTGATATAATAATTTGATCCTGTTACCAGTTGCATTTCTTCAGGCTCCAGTGGCTGGGAAGCCCAGGGCTTCCAGATGTCTGGGGGATGCATTATTGCCAATTTTCAAAAATTACAAATTATTACTCAGTTAATGCTCCATAATAATCCATTGGAACCACTGATGATTTTCCAATAATAGAGAAGAAAAGCAACTCTGAGTAGGGATGACAATTTCATTCTGTATATTTTGCTATTAGTTATTTCAGCAGTGAACAAAGTTACAAACAGCTCCATACGCACAGTATATATACAAGGCATAATGTGATCTTAGCCAATACGCATAAAGAATAGGTAAGCCAGCAAATTATGTCAAGCCAGATTGGACGGATATTAAAATGGTGTCATTTTCAGAAATTAAGCAATAACTTGACAGCGATCTACAAATGGTGTGATTCAGGTGATACAATACACACTCTAATTGATGAAAACATGAATAAAGTATGGTGCATTGAATATTTCTACATGTCAGGAAGTTTGGATAAGGACTGTCATTTTAAGATAATATTGGTATAATTTTTTGGGCAATCCACATCAGAACTGATGGAAACCGTTTCGTAATTGTATATTTCCATGTGAGTTACAACATTTGTAGAGTGTGTATTGTATCACCTGAATCACACCATTTGTAGATCACTGTCAGGTTATCGTTTAACATTTAACAATTTCTGAAAATGACACTCATTTTAATATCGGTCCAACATGACCGACATAATTTATTGGCTTACCTAGTCATTAATGCGTATTGGCTAAGATCAAATTATGCCTTGTATATATACTGTGCGTATGGAGCTGTTTGTAACTTTGTTCATTGCTGAAGATGCTATAATAGTGAAATATACAGAATGAAATTGTCATCCCTACTCGGAGTTGCTTTTCCTCTCTATAACTGAAGTAGACTGGTGTGTTCTGGTGCATTTTTACAAAATATTTAGAATTTGAAGATATGTAATGATGCCCCAAAATGAACTGAATTTTTTGTTTCATCTGTCTGTCTGTCTGTCTCTCTTTCTGCCCATCATTCTTGTCATACCACATATGTAGCTGGTGATGGATCAGAAGCTTAATGAAATTGACTGACCATCACCTGTTTATCGAGGTTAAATTTAGCATTAACAATAATTTTTAAAGGAGTGAAGATAGGCTCTCCAAATGAAGTCTATGGATATGACTGATGTTGACCTATTTTCTCAAGGTCAAAAACTGTATGTTAATTCACATGTTAACTGCCAACATACACTTCAAATCAAACAATGTCATCATTTTGTTGTGGCTGTGGTTGTCTTCCAGAACAATCTAGCGAATTTGCATGTGTTCCAACATCCTCATGCTTCAACAGTAACCTAGACCATGCTGTATTGGCTGAGCTGTTGAAACACCCTCCATTTTCTAGCCCTGACATACTGTATCACTGTCGAAATATGGCTACCATGACAGAGTGATAGATCACACAGTCAGTGACGGTTCCGGATTTACATTGAATGTCGTTATTGACTGAGTAGTATTAGCAGCATTTTACAACAACAACAATTTGCTGACTTGCAGTGAAAAAATCAGTGAAAGGTATTTTTTTTTTGGCATTTTTATTTGCTGGCATTGTTTCAGATAGAATACAACAGCCTAATTCATACAATCAAGAATAAAAAGGGGGTTAAAATCTGCAAGTTCAAACTTTATGAAATAGTTTAAGTTCAAACTTTATAGATGACGACTCTATAACGAATATTATGGATTAAGAATACTGATCAGCGATACGGATTTGATATTTCTGGAACATCATGATGTCTTGCCGGCATCATTAAAAACTGTTGACCGCTTCTCTCTTGCAGGAAACAAGCCTATGTTTATGTATACTATGATTGTCTTTTTGAATTTGGTGCTAATACTGTTATATGGAAAATGGAATAGGTCTTTGGATTATGGACGCGGATATTCTCTAATGGACGACGGCTGGATTATGAATGACGGACTAGACGCTTGTAATTTCATAGGAAATATAAAAGTGTCAATTTGAAATTTTATTTTTATTCGATTTTTTAATGTCGGTTGGCCCATGAAACGCAAAATAAAGTTGGTCTTGTCTCACACTGGGTTTCGCCCATTGAGTAAGAAATCCCTTCTCAGAGGCACTTTTATCAGAGATTAGTCCTGATCGCTCATCTTCCAGGGGTATGTGCTCCACACTTTGTCCCATCCTAAAAAACTTGCCTAGGGGGTGTGCCCAAATTGGGGAGATCTAAAGCCCTATGAGTACCAAATTATGTGTTACAAAATTATCTGGGAAAATGCTCTTCGCCCGTGTTTCACACGAGCTTTCATTGTAGTATAGAGAGTCGAGAAATCCTATGCGGATACATGGCTGTAAGGTATGCGACCGTTAGCATCAAGTTCTTCCGTAAGACATTTTGAGTTTTTCAATATCCACATACATTCAACGCCAGAGTTTTTAGAAATAGTGGCGCAATACCTTTCCCAAAATGCTTTTACCTCCTGAAGGGCACTCGTCAATAGGGTTGAAAGAAGTTTGGTGATGCAGTTTCTAGAACCAGCTATGAATCTAGCTTTGTATGGTGATTTATGCATTTTGGGAGTCCAGTATACTTTTGGTATGTCGTTATGATTGGTTGGAAGACAAATACCTCTTTCTCTGAGAAACTTTTTGTGATTGTTAAATAAATCTTCCAGATTAAATGCAGTTTGGGAGTAAGTAGACGTATTTGATGATGATATGTCTACGCTCAATTTTTAACCAGCACCTGGTAATAGTAATATTTACATATGAATATTATATTATTTGGAGCTTTGTCTGCTTGGACTATGACGAATTTACTCTGGAGATTTGCTAAAACTTCTTGTGAATTGAGGCTTCCCAGTACTTGTTTTGCTTGGGGAAGAGTACTTCTGTCAATATCCTCTTGGATCCCTGCGTCCACATTTGTGGACATAAGATTTTAGCACCAACAAAATAACAGGCGCTTTCACTGAGAGCAAGCATGTATGTCCTCAACTAAAGACTAACAGGTGGTGCCATCCACCCACCATTCTTTAGGATTGGTGGTCACGTGGCCTACCTCAGCCGTTTCAAGATAGGATCACCCACGAAAGGTGGAAATGGGCCCTTGTAGTTAGATTTGTGAAAAATATTCTCCAAATGTTCCTTTGAAATAAATAAAATTATGCGGGTAGCAAGAATGCTAGGCACCCAAAGACTTGTGAAGCATGAAGTGTTGGTCTGTTTCTTTAATAAGTATAGATACAGCGAAACTTGAACAGTATGTGTCCACTATTGTGGACATTGGGACCATATGCTATATAATTAATGTACTAGTGACGGCCTTTTTTATGGTGTCCTTGGAGAATACTTTCTGGAATAATCAATCATTTGTAGAGTAAAAAAGACAAATATATTTGACTGATGACCAAAGTCTCATTATAACTCCATCTAGACTATCTGTAGTTCAAGTAATCACGTCCCAATGTCCACAGATGTGGACAAACTAAGAGACCAACCCGGGAGGTGTTCAAATTTTGCATGATATTGTGAACCCAAAACTAAGCACATAAGAAAAATATAGTGTTTTAATGTGTCGGTTTCTCAATTCCAGAGAGAAAAAGACAAACGTACTTGACACATGTGGACAAACTGAAGAGACCAAACCGTGAAGCGTTAAAGTTTTGCATGACGATTTTCATTCATTGTGCCCCCAAAACTAAGCACACACGAAAAATGGACATTTTTGATGCGTCCATTTAGTCCCGGGACTCAAGAGGATATGGCGGATTGTTTCAACGACCTTGCTCTTGGTGAGGTCCAGCCAATCAGCGAATACTGAAGCTAAAATTAAAGTTAGCCGCCGCGTCACTCCGTGTGCGTGTTCTGGTAAATTCTCTGAATGTTGTACAACGCAGGTGTTGGATGTCTCCTGCAAATGGGCGTTTCGTGTGCAAAGATATCAACCTCCTTTCAAAGAAAACATGATTTTTTGTTGTGTTTGTGCGCAGTTTACCCGTTCCAGTTGATATCAACTGAAATATCACAGTTCAATGTACAGCTTAATGTGATTACGGTTAAATATACTGTAAACTCTAACATACATTTACTGTGAAATAACGGTAATTTGTAACAGTGTACTTTAGCACACGTCTTCAGCCAAGCAACTAAGCCCTCCATAGTAATTTACCTTCACGCTTTTTCTCCCCCATTTCTGTCCATCCAAGCTCTCCGTAAATAGCTTTCATTGCTATCTGCCTTTTACTCTCAGGATCCATCTGCCCGCCTGGAGTTCCATTAAAGTTAGGATCACTAACGTCTGCTTCCACAATTTCCACTCCATATTAAAATTTCGTTGATAACTACTTTCTCCCAAGGTATCCGATCACAGGAGTTGCTGCTAAAAGACTTGACAAATCCGAGCATTCTCTTAGCCTTTCTGACCGTTGAATGTTTTTAACTAACAAAAATACTTCACTTCGTCCTCACTTTTAACTCCTGAATATTTGTATTTGTCCGCCTCTCCAATCTGCACATCATATTCTTCACCATCCTTCACATGATTAGAGCATTTCCACAAAGTGGATGCTCTTATGTTTTCATGAGAAACGGCTCCGGCGGATCTGCTGCCGCCGCCGCCGCCGCCGCCGCCGCGACTTTAAACGTGAATATCTCTGAAACCGTTAAGTATTTTCGGGTCGGACTTTGTGTGTTATCCCCTTAGGCCTGGAAATTTACCTGGTTGTGTTTCGATAACCGCTGCTCACCACTAAGTGGCGTTGAAGTCAGAGCATAGGTAAACGTTTCTCTGACGATTTCGTCTGAATCACTTGTTTGATTTCTATGGTATTTTATTGCAATGGTCTTGAAGGATAGGCAATGTGCTGAAAAGTTTTGATGTAGCTGGCATAATTATAAAGGCACGTTTTTTTTGCGTTTCAAAAAAAGTTTTTCGTGAAATAAAAATTTTACCAATTCGCTTGGAGAAATAGTTAAAAATTGTTCTATTCTATGTTGCCAAGCATAAATGTAGGATTGCCGACATGATAATTCCCTTTCGGTGTGAACCAAATTGCCATTTAAATGAAAAATCTCAATTATCTGACTTAACGCCAAAAACTCCATAACCATTATCACGATTAAAGTTTTTCCATTGAACTCTATGTGCAATCTCCCTTCCCTTGGGCTTTAGATTTCACCTGCTTGTTTTCCATGGTATTTGGTCGTCACTAGGTGGTGCTATAGACATGAATGTAGGTAAACATGTGTAACATCATATCTTCTAACAACGTGTTTGATTTCCATGAAATTTGGGTATAATTATCTTGCAAGATAGGCAAAGGACTGACAATATTTTGGTGGTGTTGGAAAAATCATGGAGGCGCGTTTTGCATCTCAAAATAAGATTTTTTTTTCACCAAAATGTAAATTCACTTCTTTGAATCAGGGAAAAGTAATTCGATTTTGCTGAACATGAATATAACATTCCCAGTGTTATAATTCACATCCCTTGTAAGCCAAATGGTCATTTTTGAAATACGCGAACTTCTCGTGACTTAATATCTCAATATCTACATTCCGCAGGCCACATCTGAGGATTTTGCTTCATCATCTAGTTTCGTGATATTGTTCATCATTGGGTGGCAATATAGACAGCAAACTTATTTAGCACACTTTATTGGCATTTCATGAAGTTTATTATTGTCAGACAGACAAAGGATTTCAAAGGACTGAAAGTTTTTTTGGATTGAAATTGAATAGCCACCTCTCATACGGATTTTGCAGCCCATCAACCTAATGCTTGATTTATATCTCATTATACATTCTTTTATACAATTCCCAATTTTATTAAGATTGTGGCTTAAAAATGGATTGAAAGGACATTGGTGCTGTTAGCGCTGGCATATACATTTGGCAATGGGGTATTAACAGCTAAATATATCTAAATGTAGGCCACATCAATCCCTTCTTACACAGGTAACTAAAATGCAGTCAGAGAAACTATGCTGCCATCAGTATGGTGTGATACTGTATGGAGAATTGTAAGGATTCAAGTGAGCTTGGATTCAGGGCATTTTGGTCAAATAGACATACTGTAACACTAATATTCTCTAATTACCTTGCAGACCTACATATTTTATGCCCGTATCTTGACCATTCAGGTAATGAAACCTGTAGTGGTTGAATTATTGCATAATACAAAGGTGGACTAGTAGACTGCTTGTGTCAACAAAGTTAAAACACTTCCTTTCCTGAATCAGTGATACTTCTCTCTCCAATACTGATATAGTAGTTTGATCCTGTTCATTGTTATCCCAATTACATTTATTTACTCTACAGTGGCTGCGAAGAGAGCTTCCAGATGTCTGGAGATGCATTCTGGCCAATTTTCAATGAATAAAATCACAAATTATCACTCAGTTATTGCTCATGTTTGGGTTCTGCGTAGCAGAAGCCATTTTAGTCTATATGCTGAATGGTCTCAGGTTATAAATGAGGCTCCCAATGATGGTATGCGTCTATAACTTTGTCACAATTTGTGTCCCTGAGCGCCAAGAAATAGTTCGTTTTCACCCTTTGAAAAGTAACTTTGGCGTTATTTTCGCCCTCATCAAATATATGTAATAGTGTTTTTATGTGAATGGAATCATTGTCTGAACTATTCAGGCGTTTATCTTGTGAAATAATAGATATTTTGGTATAAATTTAAAATAGCCAGGTTGAGGAGTATGGCAATGTACGGTGAGGGTTGCTACGGTACTATATGATTGCAGGCCTTAAAATTTGGGGAGAACGATCATTCAGTTCGCCTGGCGGTTACGCAAAACGAAAGACGCATAGCCGATTATTCGTTCGCCTAAACTATGGCCGAAACTCTTGTGTCTTAGTGACATAATTTTAATAAATTCCTGTTATAACCTGAAAATCATTTCCGATCGAAGCGTGGGCTGTACTAACGAGAGTTTTGATGTTAACTTCACACACAAGAGCCCCATTCAAGGGGGGATAATTGAACTCGAAACCCATGTGCGTTTTGATACACTCTCGGATAATTAGATAAGATACAGCCCAGGTGTATATAGTGCTCTGTGGGATTATATGAACAGGGTAAAATCTCTCAACTTTCACTTACCTGACTGCAATGTGTGTCCTGGTTATGGGGCCCTAACCAAGACGCAATACCATACGTGTGCGGCCCCGAACGAAAGTGAATTCTGTTAGATACAATGACGTCACTGGGGGATTTTCCTCCCTCTGAAAAGCTTAATTTTTAACACAGGAGTACCTGGAATAAACTTCCAAAAAGTATAGTTCAGCATCCATTTTAGCATGATAATTTGAAGAGATATACTATCTTTCTCTTCGCTAAATTGTAAAACTTTTTAGTAAAAACCTTCTCCCCCAGTTGCGCTGTAATTGACAGAACAGCCGATCTTTTATTTAGAGCCGCTGTTACTTCCGTTGTATCTAAGAGAATGGCAGAGAAACTTTACGTTCTACAGTTTTAAGATTAAAACGTGTGTAGGGGAATTTAATTTGAGATAATAGTTCAGAAATAGAGGGCACAATTCCAATGATTGAAGTCTGCCAGTCACACTAAATTGGACTCTTTACGCAACACGTGGTAATGACGAAAATTGGTCAGCGGGTAATGATTTGTTTTTATCCAGCGGCATCGCAAGGCCACCGGAAGCCGCCGAGAGGGGCTAGATTAGGACCGGCTATGGGAACGAGATTATTATTACATACAAGATCAAAATGTCGGCGTAGATAGCAACATGAATTTCAGAAATGGGGAACAAACTAAGTTACCTAGTAGGGTCAATTTCACATAACCTTCACCAAATTTTGAAGTATTCCAGCAGGATAGGTGGTATTAAAGTCATCTGTCCTTATGATCAGTGATTGTCGTTCATTAATATAACAGAAATCTTTATCAGTTTTTGTATTATTTCTGTCTGTGTGTGAGATAGCATTTGACAACTCTGTACCGTACAATTTTACAACAACAGCGCTGCCAAAGTTCATAGTGACATGTCCATTTAGGTCTCCCAGTCCAATTATTCTCCACGTGAATCTTTCTGATGTGTGACTTTCTCATTCGGTTGTCGTAACATGTTTCAATATCTGACGCATAACCATAAAATTTGGATAGCAAAATCGTTCACACAAAAAAAGTGGACATGTTGTCATGTTGGTAATTATCTGCTGAATATCTTCAAATTGACAAATGATAGCAAGCTGGAACTTCACATATATTATAATTCAGGCTGTTTGATTCATTATCATGCAACACCAACCAATATTTGAATAAAAATAACAATTTAAAGACGTTTGTGAACTTTGTCAATTTCTGATACACAAAATCTCACTTTTTGACAACAAAAATTCTCAAAATTACTTTTCAATAGAATTTTAGGACCATCAGCATGACACAAGGATGCCCTTATTGTCATTAAATTCAAAATATCCAGTTTGGACAAAAAGTTTTTTCCACATTAACTATATGGCAAGATGATACGATCAATAATATTCAGCAAGATTTGATACCTTGGAAATTAATTGGGCAAAATTTCTCCTCCCCTGGCATTTCTAAGTTCATACTTTTAGGATGACCCCTTACTCTGCCATGCAGGTTTAGCTGAAACAATAGGACAAGAAATCATTCATCACCGTAACGCTTCGTCTGGTGCCAGTTCCATTCTCAGATGCTCTCAGACTGCATCATTTGAGGGGCCACCCGAAACACCATTTCTGTTGGACCCTATAACTTTTGTCAGTGACTCTGCAGCTTCATTTCTTAAGAAAAACACTGCAATATCTTTTTAATTTGACATTTTGCATTAAACCAGGATCCGTATAATAAATTATTATACGGTCCCTGCTTAAACAAAATATGTTTCTGTGGATTCATTCTATGTGTTTTATATTGAACCATTTTATTGCGAATATTTGCATTTGAAAACTTCCTTCCACCCAAATTTGGGGGAAATCGTTGCTTGGTCACCCGACAGGATCCATGGAGGCTTACTACCATTGCCCCATTCTGACACCATTTAACGCCCCTGCCTAGTCCATAATGACACCATTTGACGCCTTATGAAATAAATTAATTAATTAATCTTATTCAATAATATTTTATTCCAGAAAATATTAAGCATGCTAAATTATTGGTCACTGTAAAAGTAATGAAAAAAATTAATAAACCTTTGACTCCAGCCCTCCAGTAGATTTGTACCTGACAATTTACAGGTGATCACCGAAAAGGTCTATGAGGCAGCCTAGAAAAGCCTGTATGGTTTAGAAAGGGGCGTCAAATGGCGTCATCATGGGGCAAAGAGAGGCATCACAACATCAGAATGAAATGAAAAATGAATAAAAATGAATGAAAATATTGCAGTAACAGTCAAGGCTTGCAAAATATGGAAGTTAAATAATGCACAGAAACTAGTTTTATTTGTGAATCCTATCATACCATATCAGAAAGAGTTCAAAGCAACTGAACATTTGTGTACATAAGGCAGAACCCTCCAAAGCCTTAAGGCTCTAGTTTTTGCTTCATGTGGACATCCCCAGAATTTATTTGAAACTCGAAATATGAAATAGCACATACCATTGCATCTTGACAACATAGTTACAACTGTTGAATACTATTTTTAGACTGAAAAGGTACATCTACATCCCTGCTTAATCATATGGCACGTCCCACCTGGGAAATTTTGCATGTATATCTAATTTAAGTAAAATGGTGCATTTTGACCGAATATTTAGACTCTGAAGATAATATGTATTGATGCCCCAAAAGGAACTGAATAGTCCGTATCATCTGTCTGTCCGTCCGTCTGTCTGTCTATCTGTATGTCTGTTCATCTTTCTTGTCATACCACATATGCAGCTGGTGACGGATCAAAGCCTAAAGAAAATGACTGACCTTCACCTGTTTTATCAGGTTAAAATTTATCATTGGCATTAAGTTTTAAAGTAGTGAAGATAGACTCTTCAAATTCATAATACTTGTGCAGTTGGTGACCGACTAGAAGCCTATCCCAGTTGACTGAACCTATTTTTTCAAGGAATATATACTGTATATTATGATAAAACATGAAATATAGCTAGGCTTTCTAAATTGATACCACATATGCAACTGATGATGGACCTGAAGTCTATGAATATGACTGAGGTTGACCTATTTTCTCAAGGTCAAAAACTATATGTTAAGTTGCATGTTAACTGCCTACATGCACCTCAAATCTAACATTGTCTTCATCATTGTTGTGGCTGTAGTTGTCTTCCAGACCAATCTAGCGAATTTTGCATGTGATGCAATACCCTCATGCTTCAACAGTAACTTAAAACCATGCTGTATCGGTTGAGCTGTTGAAACACCCACCATTTCCAAACTCTGACATACCGCATCACTGTCGGAATATGGGTACCATGACAAAGTGATAGATCACACAGCCAGTGAAGGTTCCCGATTTACATTGAATGTCGTTATTGCCTGAGTGCTATTTAGCAGCATTTTAAAACTACAACAATTCGCTGACGTACATTGAAAAATTATCGTGAAAGGTATTTATTTTTGGTGTTTGGCATTTTTATACGCCCGCCAAAAGCGGACGTATTATGTGATGGCGGTTTCCGTCCGTCTGTCCGTCTGTCACCCCGGTTCTCGTGTCCGGTCTATATCTGAGACAGTTTCCTATCTACAGTTTCAATTTTTGGTGAGTAGATACCCTACGGGGAGACGATGTGTCGCGTACCAAAATGAAGGTCGAGGTCAAAGGTCACAGGCCTAAAAAACAGGAAATCACTGAAGTGTTCGTGTCCGGTCTATATCTGTGAACTTTTTCTATTCACAGTCGCAATTTTTTGTGAGTGGATATACTAGGTGGAGACGATGTGTCGCGTACCAAAATTGAGGTCGAGGTCAGAGGTCAAAGGTCACTGTTGCCTAAAATCAGGAAATCATTGATCGTTGACAGTTTTCTATCTACAGTTCTAATTTTTGGTGAGTGGATGCCCTAGGGGAGAACCATGTGTTGCATACTAAATGTAGGTCAAGGTCAGAGGTCAAAGGTCAGTGTGACCGAAAAATCAGGAAATCATTAAAAATTTCTTATTTCTAATTTTGTGAGTGGATTCAAATAGGGGAAATGATGTGTCGCATACCAAAATGTAGGTCAAGGTCGAAGGTCAAAGGTCACTGTGCCCCCAAAATCAGGAAATTATTAAAAATAACATTTCTTTGTGTCAGTAGATATATTAGGGGAACACGATGTGTCACATATCAACATGTAGGTCAAGGTCAAAGGTCAAGGTCACTGTGACCCCAAAATCGTGAAATTGTTAAAAATCATGATTTTTTGAGTCCACTGAGAAATTACGGGTAGCTGTTTTGTCATGTACCAAAATTTAGATCCAGGTCAATAGTCAAGATCACTGTGACCCCAGAATCAAGGCCAAAGGCCAGTGTGACCTAAAAATTAGGAAATAATTAAAAATTACTAATGTTTTTTAAGTGGATTCAATAGGGGGAAATGAAATGTTGCATACCAAAAATGAGGTCAAGGTCAACTTAGGTCACTGTGACCCCAAAATCAGGAAATTATTAAAAATAACTCTTTTTTGTGTCAGTAGATACATCAGGGGGACACGATGTGTCACATACCAAAATGTAGGTCAAGGTCAAAGGTCAAGGTCACTGTGACCCCCAAAATTATGAAATTGTTAAAAACCATGATTTGCTGTGTCCCTTGACAAATTATGGGGAGACGGTTTGTCATGTACCAAAATTTAGGTCAAGGTAAATAGTCAAGGTCACTGTGACTCCGGAATCCAGAAATCTTTGAAAATCACTTTTTTTGATTATTTCCATGAAATTTGGGTATAATGATCTCGCAAGATAGGCAAAGGATTGACAAGATTTTGGTGGTTTTGGCGAATCATGGAGACGCATTTTTAAAATAAGATTTTGTTTGCACAAAAATGGAAATTTGCTTTGTAATCAGGGAAAAGTAATTGTATTTTGCTGAACATGAATGTAACATTTCCAGTGTTATAATTCACATCCCTTGAAAGCCAAATGACCATTTTTTAAATTTATGAAATTCTCATGACTTGATTCCAATATCTCCATTCCCGAGTCCACATCTAAGGATTTTGCTTCATCATGTAGTTTCGTGATATTGTTCATCATTGGGTGGCACTATAAACAGTAAACTTATATAGCACAATTTATTGGCATTTGATCTGTTCATGAAGTTTATTATTGTCAGACAGACAAAGGATTTCAAAGGATTGAAAGTTTTTTTTTGATTGAAATTAAAGTGTCACCACCACTCATACGGATTTTGCAGCCCATCAACATAAAGCTTGATTTTTATCTCATTATACATTTTTTTTTACAATTACTAATTTTATTAACATTATGGTTTTAAAATGGATTGAAAGGACATTGGTGCTGTTAGCGCTGGCATAATCATGTGGCATAGGGTTTAGACAGCAAAATATATCTAAATCTAGGCTACATCAACCCCTGCTTACACACATAACTAAAATGCAGTCACAGAAAATATGCTACCATCAGTATAGTCAGTATGGAGAATAGCAAGGATTCAAGTGAGCTTGAAGTCAGGCCATTTTGGTCAAACAGACATACTGTAACACTGATATTCCGCTTTACATTTCAGGCCTCATATTGTAATTACAAGCGTCTAGTCCGTCATTCATAATCCAGCCGTCGTCCATTAGAGAATATCCGCGTCCATAATCCAAAGACCTATTCCATTTTCCATATAGCAGTATTAGCACCAAATTCAAAAAGACAATCATAGTATACAAAAACATAGGCTTGTTTCCTGCAAGAGAGAAGCGGTCAACAGTTTTCAATGATGCCGGCAAGACATCATGATGTTCCAAAAATATCAAATCCGTATCGCTGATCAGTATTCTTAATCCATAATATTTGTAAGCCTGTATGTTGACCGTTCAGGTAACAAAACCTGTAATGGTTGACTTATTGCATAATGCATTTTACATAAGTGGACTAGTAGACTGCTTGAGTCAACAAAATAAACATTTCATTTCCAGAATCAGTGCTATTTCTCTCTCCATTACTGATATAACATGAATTGCAGGCAAGCACCTAAAAGGTGCGTGGACCCCTCAGCCTGTTTTTTTTTAGTCAAGTAGGATCAGGGCTGCATCTAGAGCCAGTTTAGTTTTGGAAAACATATGGGCACCCAAAACTCAAATGAAACAAAAAACGAAAGTGTTGTTTTTGCTCAATTTGAAAAGATTTCTGAAGGAAATACTCCTAGAAAAAGCTTCTGGAAGCCTCAATATCGATCCGATTGCATAGCTGGGTATTGAATTTCATGTTAATAAACCTCTGTTTTGTGATTGATCACAGGCTCTTTGCGCCAAAATTCACTTAAAAAAATTGGACCCTCAATAACGAATTACGAAAAGGAACTGGGAGTTTGGGATCGGAACCTGCAAAAAATCCCTGGATACCGTATATAACAGACTTCGGTTTCACGCGAGTGATGTGCTGGCAGGGCCTGATCCAGGCCGTTTTTGAACCCGTTATATAACGGGTTTGGGCGCCATGAATTTGGGCGCCCAAATGAGACCAAAAAAAAAAAAAAAAAAAAAAAAAAAATTTGTTAGCAAATTCCCTCTGAACAGGCTGAAACCTATATTAATGCAATTACTATTGCCAAATATTAAGTTATCAGGCTGTATTTAGACCATTCAATACTCCCACAGCTTCCATGGGCTTCGACAGTCCCACATCGCGGCCTATTTCACTATAACTTATCACACTCTGCGCCAGGTAAGGGTGCCCAAACTAAAAGTCTAGATCAGGCCCTGGCTGGGATTACAGCATGCAAGGAAGTGTAGCTTTATCAGTGGCAATTTATGCATTGCACAAGTGTGATAACAAGTAAACACACTTATTGACACAGGCCAACCCTTATCATTATTTGGGGGGGGGGGGGAGCTCCAGGTATGCAAACTGATTCAAAATTGCACACAGTCAGGCTAAAAATGGGCTCTCCTAATCACTCGTTTTACATAATTTCCAAGGTACAGTAACATGTTTGGTGACAAAAATTGAAGCATTATGTTGTACCAGTTAAATGTGTGGATACAAATATGGTTCATGCAAAAGTTTTACAATAAATCATATGATGTAGGATAGAATGATTTAATAGCAAAATTTAAGAAAAATGTTGTCCTTCATTCAATAATAATCATGAATGGACCAGGCTTTCTTGTATCAGGGAACCTTCAGAATTCACAACGAAACATGCAACCAAGGGTTCCCGATGGGCATAGATAACAGTGCAAAAGCTAAGCCATCAATAAATTAAAAAAATTTAAAAAATAAAAAATCATGAAATTATCATAGCCATCTGAAAATCTAATCATTTCATCTGTCAACATTCAGGAAGCTCTCACCAAAGTTTGGTCAGGCCCGACTTGATAGATCTGCAGACATTCAGCGGACAAGAACATGTTTATGGGCATAGATAACAGTGCAGAAGCTAAGCCATCAATAAATAATAATTTTTTTTTTTTAAATCATGACATCATCATAGCCATCTGAAAATCTAATCATTTCATCTGTCAACATTCAGGAAGCTCTCACCAAAGTTTGGTCAGGCCTGACTTCATAGATCTGCAGATATTCAGCGGACAAGAACATGTTGATGGGCATAGATAACAGTGCAAAAGCTACGCCATCAATAAATAATAAAAAAATAATTAAATATCATGACATCATCATAGCCGTCTGAAAATCTAATCATATCATCTGTCAACATTCAGGAAGCTCTCACCAAAGTTTGGTCAGGCCCGACTTCATAGATCTGAAGATATTTAGCGGACAAGAAAATGTTGACGGACGGACGCTAGGACGGACGGACGCTAGGACGGACGGACGTACGTACATGGCAACGACAAGACCCCACAGCCCTATGGGCTGAGGGGTAATAATTTGGTCCTGTTCCCAATTACATTTCTTTAGTCTCCAGTGGCTGTGAAACCCTGGGTTTCCCGATGTCTGGGGATACATTCTGATCAATTTTCAATGAATAAAATCACAAATTATCACTCAGTTATTGCTCTTTTTTATGTGGATGTCCCCAGAATTTATTTGAAACTCGAGATGTGAAATTGCACAACCCGTTGCATTTTGACAGCATACATGTAATTACAAATGTTGATAATTATTTTTTGAACTGAGTAAGTAGAAAGATTTTTGAAGTGGAACTTCTACATACCTGCTTTATGGCACATCCCACCTGGACTTTTTTTACATGTATATCTAATTGAAGTAATCCATTGGAACCACTGATGATTTTTAAATAATAGAGAAGAAAATCAATTACAAGCGTCTAGTCCGTCATTCATAATCCAGCCGTCGTCCATTAGAGAATATCCGCGTCCATAACATGACAATTAATTCTGTATATTTCGCTATTAGTTATAGCATCTTCAGCAGTGAACAAAGTTACAAATAGCTCTATACGCACAGTATATATATACAAGGCATAATGTGATCTTACCCAATTACAAACATCTAGTCCGTCATCCATAATTCAGCCGTCGTCCATTAGAGAATATCCGCGTCCATAATCCAAAGACCTATTCCATATAACAGTATTAGCACCAAATTCAAAAAGACAATCATGGTATATATAAACATAGGCTTGTTTCCTGCAAGAGAGAAGCGGTCAACAGTTTTCAATGATGCCGGCAAGACATCATGATGTTCCAAAATATCAAATCCGTATCGCTAATCAGTATTCTTAATCCATAATATTCGTTGCAAAGTCGTCATCTAAAGAATGATGTATCTCAGTCACGCTTTGATTGTGACTGTTCATATGATTACCATGAGGATATTAAAGTACATGGGTTCATACGGCCCCTAGCCCCGGGTTAAGCGGAATTAGACAAGTTACGAAACGTAACGCCATAGATCTTGTACGCCACGTTCGTATTTTGCACATACAATACACTCTCTAATTGATGAAAACAATACATAATCTGCTTATTTGGCAAGAACTAAGTAAACTGTACACAAATGAATAAAGTATGGTGATATAGTGGGTATGTACCTACATTGAATATTCCTACATGTCATGAAGTTTGGATACGAACTGTCATTTTAAGATAATATAGGTATAATGTCCTTGGCAATCCACATCAGAATTGATGGAAACCTACAAATGTTGTAACTCGCATGTTTCATAATTGTATATTCCCATGTGAGTTACAACATTTGTAGAGTGTATTGCATCACCTGAATCACATCATTTGTAGATCACTGTCAGGTTATCGCTTAACATTTAACAATTTCTGAAAATGACGGTATTATAATATCCGTCCAACCTGACTAACATAATTTACTGGCTTACCTATTCATAAATGCGTATTAGCTAAGATCACATTATGCCTTGTATATATACTGTGCGTATGGAGCTGCTTGTAACTTTGTTCACTGCTGAAGAAGCTATAACTAATAGCGAAATATACAGAATGAAATTGTGATCCCTTCTTGGTGCTGCTTTCCTTCTCTATAATTGAAGTAAAATGTTGTGTTCTGGTGCATTTTGACAGAATATTTAGACTTTGAAGATGATATGTAATGATGCCCAAAAATGAACTGAATTTTCCGTGTCATCTGTCTGTCTTGTCTCTCTGTCTGCCCATCTTTCTTGTCATACCACATATGCAACTGGTGGTAGATCAGAAACCTAATGAAATTGAGTGACCTTCACCAGTTTTATCGAGGTCAAATTTAGCCTAAGTAATAATTTTTAAAGGAGTGAAGATAAGCTCTTCAAATTCATAATACTTGTGCAACTGGTGACTGATTAGAAGCCTATCCCTGTTGACTGAACCTATTTTCTCAAGGTTATATACTGTATATTATGATATAACATGAAATATAGCTAGGCATTCTAAATTGATACCACATATGCAACTGGTGATAGATCTGAATACAAGCGTCTAGTCCGTCATTCATAATCCAGCCGTCGTCCATTAGAGAATATCCGCGTCCATAATCCAAAGACCTATTCCATTTTCCACATAACAGTATTAGCACCAATTCAAAAAGACAATCATAGTATACATAAACATAGGCTTGTTTCCTGCAAGAGAGAAGCGGTCAACCTAATGTGAGTGAAGATAGGCTCTTCAAATTCATAATACTTGTGCAATTGGTGACTGACTAGAAGCTTATCCCAGTTGACTGAACCTATTTTCTCAAGGTTATATACTTTATATTATGATATAACATGAAATATAGCTAGGCATTCTAAAATGATACCACATATCCAATTATGCAACTGATGAGAGACGTGAATTCTATGAATATAACTGACGTTGACCTATTTAAATTTCAAATCTAACATTGTCATCATTTTGTTGTAGCTGTGGTTGTCTTCCAGAACAATCTAGCGAATTTTGGATGTGGTCCAACAGCCTCATGCTTCAACAGCAACTTAAACCATGCTGTATCGGCTGAGCTGTTGAAACACCCTCCAGTTCCTAGCTCTGACATACTGCATCACACCGATCACTGTCGAAATATGGGCACCATGACAGAGTGATAGATCACACAGCCAGTGAAAGTTCCCGATTTACATTATCATGTCGTTATTGCCCAAGTAGTATTAGCAGCATTTTACAACAACAACAATTCGCTGACTTACAGTGAAAAATTATAGCGAAAGGTATTTATTTTTTGTTGTTTGGCATTTTTATTTGCTGGTATGGGCAGTTCTCTGATTGGGCAGAAATCCTGGCGGCCGTCTTTAATTTATGCAAAATCTTAAATGATGTTTATCTCTAGTACCATTTAAGTGTTCTATATTAAATTTGGTTTACAGCATTGATGTATGAAGAGACTTGCATTAATGAATAATCACATCAGTTCCTCTCAGTGGCGGGAAGGATGGGCGGCCATCTTTAATTTATGCAAAATCATATAATGTAATATTATAATGATCTCTATATCTGATACTGTTCAAATGCTCAATGTAAAATTTGGTATACATCATCGATGCATCAAGAGATTTATGCAATGAATACCGGTTTCTCTGATTGGATGGTAACCTTAGGGGCCATTTCTAATAGCAAAATTTTTAATACTCTGTATATTTGTCACTTGAATGCTTGGTGTTCCTGACATCTTGGTTCAAATTGAATACATTATGAATGAACCCAGAGCCGAGGGGTTTTCAGATGCGCAGCTTCGTATTTTATGTCGTTGGGCACATGAAACGCAAAATAAAGTTGGTGTTGCCTCACACTGGGTTTCACACATTCGTGAAGACATCCCTTCTCAGAGGCACTTCTACCAGGGATGATTCCTGATTGCTCATCCTGTGCCCATATGTGCCCCACCCTCTGTCCCGTCCTACAAAAAAGTGCCAAAATTGGAAGATCTAAAGCCCTGTGAGTTCCAAATTATGTGTTGCAAGATTATCTGTGGAACTGCTCTTCGCCCGGTTTCATTTTTCATGGTATTGGGTCGTCACTAGGTGGCGCTATAGACATGAATGCAGGTTAGCATGTGTACCATCATATCTTCTGAACAACGTGTTTGATTTCCATGAAATTTGGGTATAATGATCTTGCAAGATAGGCAAAGGACAGACAAGATTTTGGTGGTGTTGGCGAGATCATGGAGGCACGTTTTTGCATCTCAAAATAAAAATTCTTTTTCACAAAAATAAAAATTTACTTCTTTGAATCAGGAAAAGGTAATTATATTTTGCTGAGCATGAATGTGACATTCCCAGTGTTATAATTCCCATCCCTTGTAAGCCAAATGATATTTTTTTAATACGTGAAATTCTCCTGACTTGATTCAAATATCTACATTCTCCAGGCCATATCTGAGGATTTTGCTTTATCATGTAGTTTCGTGATATTGTTCATCACTGGTTGGCCGTATAGACAGTAAACTTATATAGCACAATTTATTGGCAATTCATGAAGTTTATTATTGTCAGACAGACAAATGATTTCAAAGGACTGAAAGGGTTTTTTTAATTTATATTTTATTTTTTTTGACTGAAATTGCAGCCCATCAGTATAATGCTTGATTTATATCTCATTATGCATTCTTCTTAACCATTCCTAATATAATTAGAGCATTTCCACAAAGTGGATGCTCTTATGTTTTCATGAGAAACGGCCCCGCCGGATCCGCCGCCGCGACGTTAAACGTGAATATCTCTGAAACTGTTAAATATTTTTAGGTAAGACTTTGTGTGCTACATGTATCTTCTTAGACCTGGGAAATTTGTCTGGTTGTGTTTTGATAGTCGCTGTTCACCACCAGGTGGCGCTGTAGTCAAAGTATAGGTAAACCTTTCTCTGACGATTTCATCTTAACCGCTTGTTTGATTTCTATGAAATTTCATTACAATGGTCTTGAAGGATGGGCAATGCGCTGAAAAGGTTTTGGTTTAGCTGGCATAACCAAAAAAAAGAAGCTACCAAAAAAAAAGAAGTTTTCGTGAAATGAAAATTTACCAATTCGCTTGAAGAAATATTTAAGAATTATGCTATTCTAGGTTGCCAAGCATAAATATAGGACTGCCGATGTGATAATTCCCTTTCGGTGCAAACCAAATTGTCATTTAGATGAAAAATCTCAATTATCTGACTTAGCGTCAAAACCTCCATAACCATTATCATGATTAAACTTTTTTCCATTGAACTCTTATGTCCCTAGGGTTTTAGATTTCACCTGCTTGTTTTTTCTTGTGACATTTGGTCATCACTAAGTGACGCTATAGACATGAATGCAGGTAAGCATGTGTAACATGATATCTTCTAAACCACTTGTTTGATTTCCATGAAATTTGGGTATAATGATCTTACAAGGTAGGCAAAGGACTGCCAAGATTTTTGGCTAAATAACGAAGGCGCGTTTTTGGATCTCAAAATAAGATTTTCTTCACAAAATGGAAATTTACTTCTTTAAATCAAGGAAAAGTAATTCTAATTTGCCTAACATGAATATGACATCCTCAGTGTAAAAATTCACATCCCGTGTAAGCCAAATGGCCACTTTTTTTTAATACGTGAAATTCCCATTACTTCAGTCCAATATCTACATTCCCCAGGCCAGATTTGGGGATTTTGCTTCATCATGTAGTTTCGTGATATTTGTTCATCATTGGTAGCACTATAGACAGTAAACTTATCTAGCACAATTAGACAGACAAAGGATTTCAAAGGATTGACCTCTCATATGGATTTCGCGACCCATTATAATGCCTTATTTATATTTCATTAACATTACGGTTTAAAAATGGATTGAAATGGCATTGGTGATCTAGCGTTGGCATATACGTGTGGCAATGGGGTATTGGAAGCTGAATATATCTAAATCTATGCTACATCAGCCTCTGCTTACACACATAACTAAAATGCAGTGATACTGTATGGAGAATTGCAAGGATTCAAGTGAGTTTGAATAGCAGGGCATTTTGGTCAAATGGACATACTATGACACCTAGGCCTACATAATGTATGCCTGGTTGTTGGCCATTCAGGTAATTAAAACTGTAGTGGTTGACTTATTGCATAATGCACTTTGCATAAGTCACTTATGAATGTGTCACCGAAGTAAACACTTCCTTCCCAGAATCAGTGCTATTTCTCTCTCCATTACTGATACAATAATTTGATCCTGTTCATTGGTATGGGTATCCCAATTACATTTCTTTAGTCTCCAGTGGCTGTGAAGCCCTGGGCTTCCAGATGTCTGGAGATGCATTTGGTCAATTTTTACGGGGCGATTTAGTCCCGTAGGGACTAATGGTTCTGCATTGTAGTGAGGAAAAACTTGAGCACATTTGGTACGGTTGCCAGGGTGACTGGTTGTTTATTTAACTGCTTTAGGCTTTGAGAGGAAGAGCAGAAGAAAAAAGTCCTCAAGTTATTCAGCTACTGCAGATACATGTAGTTTGGTCAACTATTTTGGCTAGATTTTGTTTCACCTGGTCTATATTAGTGAAGTTAAATATTTTCTGCTATTCTTATATATGTTCATATGTCATGTTCACAGAGAGTTCCTACTTTAGAGCATGAATACAATATGGATACTATTCAGAGGTTGACTTAGAGAGTTTTCCTGAAAGGATGTCATAAATCACTGGTTGATAAAAACTTTATTTAGAACACTTGACAAATACAGAAGAAAATAGTTCAAGGCAGACTTATCATATGTTTGCCATGTTGGCAAGAAATTTTCTAGGCTTCCATTCTTGCAGAAATTGTATACACGATATGTAACTTGAGGACTAACACACAAACATCCCCTCCACCAGACCCTCTATACCATTTAGAGCATAGACACATGCATGACACATGCATGAGCTAGGTCAATGGCTTGGTTCACTTAGCTGATAGGGTCAATTGATAGGGTCAAACTCCAAGTCATCTTTAGATAGCATGCAGTGATCTACATGTACAAGTCTGCATACAACCATTGTCAGAATTTGTAACCTTCCAAACTAGGGGTGTACTGGCAGGAGGAGGTACATGTAAATAATGTGAAGCCTTGAGAGGATACATTCCAGCATAGTACATTTTACATTGTATCTCAATATTCATTTTTTGTCATTTACTGCTGAAGGATATGCTTTCTATAATCTGGAAAAAGTAAAAATATCTTACAAATATTGGTAACATGGAGAGAAGACATTATTTATCATTTCATCAGGTTGGTTTCATAATAAATGTCTGTCTCATCAGTCACAAGTTATTTTTTTAAAATATATATATGTGTACAATTACACTAATGCACTAGAGACCCTTATTGAGAGAAATGTGTGAGACTACAAATTGTATGGCACTTCGCTATGGGGACTGAACATCAAAGAGTTAGTGGAATTATTCCAGCAGCCTATTTTACATTTAAATAGCCCCGTTTCAATGCCTAAGGCTCTAGTTAATGAATTAAATCACAAACTATCACTCAGTTAATTTTTATCCTGAAAAAGTAGAAAGATTTTTGAAGTGGAACTTCTACATCCCTGCTATATGGCACGCCCCACCTGGGATTTTTACATGCATATCTAATTCAAGTGAAATGGTGTGTTCTGGTGCATTTTGACAGAATATTTAGACTTATAAGATAATATGTCATGATGCCCCAAAAGGAACTGAACTATCCGTATCATTGTCTGTCCGTCTGTCTATCTGTCTCTCTGTCTGTCCATCCTTTTTGTCTGTTTTATCAAGGTCACATTTAGCATTAGCAATAATTTTTAAAGGAGTGAAATAGGGTCTCCAAATTCATAATACTTGTGCAATTGGTGATTGACTAGAAGGCTATCCCAGTTGACAACCTATTTTTTTCAAGGTTATATACTGTATATTATGGTATAACATGAAATATAGCTAGGCTTTCTAAATTGATTCCACATATGCATCTGACGATGGACCTGAAGTCTATGAATATGATTGACGTTGATCTTTAGCTCTGACCGATACCTGGAAATTGACCTTTTTCTTCTTCTTCTAAAATTTCCCTTATATGCAATCTGTTCAATAATCCTGTCCGTCTGTTAACTTTTGAATGCCTTTGTAAGTCAACTTCAAATTTGATATGCATTTTGACAACTATTGATTTTCAGGTTTGACTGAAACCGGGAACTCACCTTTCTCCCCAATATTTACAAGTGGATCAGTGATAAATGTATACCTTTTTTCCATATAGATTAAAGAAATTTCACAGAGTGGCCTTCAAGATTTTAAAACTTTTCTCATTACCTTGGAACTCTGATGATATAATATGAGAATATAAAAGTTAATAAATTCCAATGAGAATTGTTGCCATTTTCTAGAAGCTATATAAATTGTGTGGGCTTTTACATGTGTGTTGCGAACATCAGTAGTGTCCGGATGAGGCTTTGGTCAGCTTAACCACATCTAAACTGGCTGCCTTTACTCCTGTGTTTAAAAATGCAAACAGTAAATATCTATGGTACACTGTTTGAGATAGGGTAAGGGGTGCTTCAATACACTCAAGAGTTACGGTATGTAGATGTAGAAAACAACAATTTGGGCAACAATTGCTAACTGGGACTTTTTATGCAAAAACTGTTTATTTGAAGATGTGAAGCGCCATAAATTTACAGAGGAATCATTTCAAATTTATTTTCCATCAAACACAGCCTCATATACAGTTAGCAGGTCCCTAAAAAAACATTTGAAGTTTCAGATATCCATTGTAGATTAATTTTAAGGGGTTGCTACTGTGTTAAGACTTGTATCATATATGTTACAATAACAAACTTCCAATAATCTTGGCCACTAATTTATAGTGATAATTCAAATCCAATTTGCCGTTGGAACCGTCACCGATAAGATGACATAGTTTAAATGAATCTTCTTATCTTTGTTCTTAGATAGAGACCAACAAAATTTTACGTTTTATTGGAAGGAAAATGAAGGAATTCAACATCAGCACAAGTTAAAATAGATGAACCAAAATATTGACTTATGATCGCCAGTATCTTCTCACATATGCAGAAATAATTGCAATAATGTTGTCTTCCCAAAATTCCCCGAATCCAGAGTTTTTTTCGACTGGTTACATTCAGCGTCTTTGTTCGAATTATTGAATAGATGACCGTAACTATATATCTCAAATTATGTTCTACACATGCTTATTCGGGGATATGCTCTGTCCATGTTTCACACGTGTTGTCATTTATATAAATAATTCAATCTATCAATTCCTTTAGGCAAAACATTCCTCTTGTTGTGTCTCACTACTTTATATGATCGGTATCACACAGCTGTTGTTATACTGTATGATTTTTTCTGCTTTCCGCAGATTCGGAAGAACAATACATTGGCTTGCTACTGTTTAAACCACTATCATTCAGGTTTCAAAAGCTTCACGATGATTTTAGAGTGGATCCCGATCCCAAGCTGGCTAATTGTGGTGTTACTGGTATTGGTGGCCATATACACGTGAGTATTCCTCTTTTCTCGTTATGAAATATGTTATCACGAATGAACACAATTCAGAATACTGACATTTTCATTTTGTATATTTCGGTCCACTTTTACAAAATTACTGACAAATGTAATATGTGTTCGAATGTTGGTTTCAAGGTCTCCCGTGTATGGCTTCATGAACGACGACTATCTACTGGATGTCGGATCTGACGTTTGTATCCAGCTCAGACATGTTCAAACAAATGATCGTTTATTTATACGATCTCCTAATCTAATTCCGGTGACGCTGTACGTACTGAAATTCAAACACAAGGATCCAATAAACAGCCTTTTCTGAACCCAACGTCAAAAGGATATGTGACGAAAATACGGGAATAACTCCTGTGTGTGTGGTGGTAATCAAGCTGGTTTTTCTTTCAATCCAAGACCTGCCAAATCAGATTTTTCTTGAAGTTCACATACTGAAATATCAGCCTTCAAAAAAGTGCGATGCTCCGTTGTATAAAAATGGAGATCTGTTTGATCAAAATGTGCTCCGCAGCCTGATTTGGTATTTTTGAGGCATTTACAGTGAGGATTTTCTCTTGTAGCAAAAATATGACACCTCAAACCAAAATAATTTTAAGTGTGCTCATTGGAAAGAACGACGAATGGTTTTGGTTTGAGGTGTCATATTTTTGCTACAGGAGAAAACCCGTCAAGAAAGTGCCCCAAAATACCAAAATAAGCCCGGGAGCACAATTTGATCAATCATATCTCCATTTTTATGCAACTGAACATCTTATTTTTTTCGGAGGGGATATTTCAGTATGTCATGTATGTGAACTTCAAGAAAAAATCTTGTTTGGCAGGTTTTGGACTGAAAAAAAACCCGGCTTTATTACTGTAACACACAAAGGAGTTTTTTTGTGGATAAACGTCACATATCCTTTACCGGGAACGCACATGATAGTACACGACGAGAGTACCGAATTAAAAATTTTCTTCATAATGTATCTATCCAGTTACGTGATATGGCCATACACCCTGGGCAAAGAGGTGGATATTCCTGGTCCTCAACCCCAGCTGTTCCTGGGCACGCTCAAGGAGGAAGGCATCAAGGTATTGTAGCCTTACCTGGGGACTTTTGTACCAAACTTGAAGTTTGTGAGCATTTTGTGTTCATTCTTAGCAACAACGCTAAATTAATTTAAAATTTGTGTGTGTTAAGAAATTTGATGTTGTCATTCTTTTCATCAAACTCTATGGTAACCATTTTGGATTTGAAAATGGCCACCATCTGAAACCAGGTATGAAAGCATACTTTCACCAGTATCTCATTACCTGAACGAGATATGAACACTATTCCAGCAGCTACACTCACATGTTCAGATCAACCATATTGGATTTCAAGATGGCCGCTATCTGAAACCTACTTTTGTCAATATTTCCTCATCAAAACGTATAATTAATTTATTCCAATAGTTACATTCACATTTCCAGGGTCAATGTTTGGGATGGTGGCAGCATAGACGTCTTGCAAGCTGATCACCCACCATCTGAATCTAATTCAACTGTGTACGAGGTACTGCCTTCAATCAAGTAGCTGAACCCAAATTTTCGTGGCCTAGGTATAAGATAGTGCCACCATGACATCTTAATATCTACCAATGTGAATTGCCTCTTAATGTCCGCCATTGTGGATTTCAATATGGCCACCATCTCAAACCCAATTTGTTCTTTGTCGTGTTACCTATACGGATCATGATTTTCTAGTCTACATGATAGTCCCATCAGATCACTGTGCGATTTTCTACTTGTGTACATTTGTGGGTGTCTGGACTTTGACTTTCTCAAATAGGCTTAACTGTAAGTTGACCAAGAACATCGGTACAGTCATTCAAATCATGAAAATCTAGTGTTGCCATTTTGAATTGCAAAATGGTCACTATAATATCGCCTTTTCTGAACACGTTATGACCTTTATTCAGGTGACCACACCCATCAATTCCCAGGGCCAAAGCTTCAGATGGTGGCATACCAACGTTTTGTAATGGTCGTCGTCTTGGATTCTACGATAGCCGCCGTCTTAAACCTTTTTTTGACCATATCGTTTATCTGAATCGATCGAGATCTTTGTTCTAAAGGCTACACATAAATGTTCAAGAACAATGCATGCGATCGTGCGACACTTCATCTAACAGAAACGATGATCGTATCCCTGTTGGTTTTTCGTGATTTTCTGTACACATTCTGTACCAAAAAAAAATCCACTTTTGTTTTGTGTGAGCAAATCCTGAAACACCACATTGCTTGGCATTCTTTAACTTGGCGTAATACCGAAGGAGGTAACTCTGAGAATATTAACGAAAATCTGTGTGTAAATCAATGTTTCCACATCGTGACGAACACTCTCCTCCCCCTATGTTACTGGAAAGTTTCAAATTCCCTGATTTCAGCCATCTTTCTCCAGCCCTAGTTTGAGAACATTCCTCTCTCTAGCCGTTGTTGTGACAGAATACGGTTGACTTCAAGAAATTCTTGGGTAGATATTTTCTCGACAATTAATGAGTCCTATCATGGGTATCCGTCAAAAAGTTATCAAAGTTATCTTCCCATTAACCACGATTGACGCAGATTCATGCTGAGGATCATGTGTTCCAAGCAGCAATCTGGCCCATTTTTACCTGCGGCACGCAGGTCTACGGGAGGCTCGCGTTGTTACCTGCGGCACGCAGGTCTACGGGAGGCTCGCGTTGTTGTTACCTGCGGCACGCAGGTCTACGGGAGGCTCGCGTTGTTGTTCTTCTTGTTGTTGTTCTTGTGACTTTTTGAAATGCGCTTGCGCTAAGAGAGTGTGATCTCTGCCACACTTTTCTTTTCAACCTCCGATCTCACATGACACCACTGTCTTCAAGCGCGTTTGAATTCATTTGCAACTATATTCGGTGGAATGAATTATTGCTTCGTTGATTTCCGTTCAGACTTCAATTCTCTTACGTCAGTCGCTTTAAAGCTGTCGGTCGTCACATCAGTCACTGTCTTCAGATATTACCATTTTCATTGAACAGTATGCAGATGTATACACAATTTAAGATCCTTGGATTTCTTATATACCAAAGAAGATGAGCCGCAACCTTGTCGGTGGTTCAGCTAATTTGCATACAGTCCCAGGCGACTGTCTTAGAAAGTAGAAAAATAAGTTCACTACTTCTAGTAATCATTTTATCTACCCAATCTAGATAAAACACAAATTGGCGAAGAAGCATAACAAGTAACGCATTATCATTATGATTAACATTGAATAATACTTGGTATCAAATTATAGATCATGCATCATAAAAACAAACGCAACAATTACGTTTCAGAAGTAAGCGGAACAACTCAGCAACTTTCACCGAATAAAGATGTTTAACTTTACCCCCAAGCAATTCGCATATATGGAAATATGTTTTGAAAGGAAGAATAACTTAACCCTCTGTGGGAATCGAAACAATGACCCTCCAATCCCTGGACTTGCACTTAATGTCTTAGCTATACCGACTCATTGATAATACTCAAAACTGACTTTATGCGCAAACGGTTTTATAATACATAAATGACTATGTAATATTTAATGAGTCCGACAACCCTATGCGCGAACAGTACATCATAGTTATATTGTGTACTTTCGGTTACAAGCATGAAATTTGGCACATAGCTATTTCGAATGATCCTCTTTCGGAACACAGTCCCTCTATCCTCATTCTCGCAAGCCAGGGCCTTGCTTCGCTGGTATTGATGTTCTCGTCCTCTTCCGCACCCATAATCCCTTTAGAATTGCATTAATCACTTCCGTAAAATCAATACTTATGTGTATCAGCAGACAACGGGCAGAAACATGTTGCATTTGACATCATTCTCTCAAGTCAGAGCCCATTTCTGCTAGAACTTACTGGTTCTACACTTCACAATTTACGTTACTTTGTCAATCAGTTTTACGAATGAAATTACGTCATATATTAGCAGATACTGACCATAAAAGCGATCTATTTGATCTCGTTGTCAAAAAGCTAGGACCTTGATTTCCTTGAGAGTTTTTTAAATTTATTTTGATACCTTTCATATTGACTTGGAAGTCATTTTCGCGAATGCAATAATTTGATGTACCAAAAGATAATAACGAGAATTCGACATGATTCTCTTATACACGCAGACCTTGTTTAGTGAACTAACCCTGAAATTTCGCACTTAAATCACCTCCCGAATGACTTAATGACAAACATATTCGCGAATTGATTATAGGGCGATATCCATAGATACTGACAAGAAATGTTTCTTATTTGCAGAATTTGACTTAAAAAAAAATTAATAAAATTATCAACCTTCGAAAAGGCTTGACCAAACATGTCGGATGAGGTGATATCTCCTAAGGATGAAATAGGTAATCATTTGTATAGAAGGAGCAAACCATGTATTGATATTGGCTTGCTGCATGGAAAAGAGTGTCAAGGTACCGTATTTAGTTTGCAGATGATAACGCACATAAATGCAGAAACTTAATTTATTATTCTAATCCAATATCAAGACTGTCACAGGCCTCAATTTGAATCGTGAAAAATGTCATTATGCCTCTTGAACAGTTCGATAAAGCCTTCAACCCCATTCCATAGTTTCACAGATCAAAGTGATAGACCTGATAATAAATTCATTGAAAATTAACTTTGACGGAAATATAAATTTTCCATTTTGCTCGGCAAAGTAAGCGAGAAGGGAGACTGAAGAGCGTAGATGTTCGCGCTATGACTAAATCCTTGAAATTTGTTTGGATTTCCAAATATTTGAAAGCCTTTTTGATTTGCAAAAATCAACGGCTGAACGGAATGTTTTGAAACTTGGAATTCACGATACTTGTACCAAGACATTGCCAAAGCGATTATTGTGACTTCGTCTGTCAATTCAGTATAGACGGCACGGACCAGTCAACATCGTCGGATTTTGAACGAGGAAAGCGAATATATATATATTGTGTCAAATCTATTAGTCAATTCCTGCAATTGTGGGTTAGAAGTTGAAAATTACTTCCCTTGGCATGAAAACACTTGCAGATGGCGCTTTTTTTCTACAATTACCACTACCTCCGCTGATATGTCTTTCACTGTATTATTGCCACTGCCGCAGGTTTTGACTACAATGTAGTCATTTCTCACTTGTTCATCATACATGTTACGCTCATAAATAGCTTGTGTCACTGACGTTCCTACTCTCCGTGTCTCTCCCGCTGATTCACACTGCATATTTCGCGCCTCTTGGGCGTTGGGGGCCGCTCTGCATAGGTCAACCGTCGATGAGCAATGAATACCACTCTCACGGAAGAGTCTAGATCCGCTTTGTTTATCACGGCAACCAACATCCGGACATCCGCCACCTTTCATCTCACTGGGTGAGAGATATTTTGGCCAGTCACTATTAACTGTTTCCATAAAATGACGGCGCTAAGCTGAGCAGATTAGTCTCTCGGTATCAGTACAAAACTATCCGGCGTATTTGACATCTACCGAGTGATAAAAGTGTGGAAAAACGCGAGAAATCAGTGAACTACTTCTTCACAATCAACTGTGAAACGAAGCAATATGAGTTGTCTCCCTTTTCAAACGTTCACATGTCGTTAACAACAAAAATATCAGTAAACGCAAAACAGCTCTAGTTATTTTAATTTCTGGGTTAAGAGGGAACAGATTTTGGGATAACTTCTTTCATTGTTGTTATATTTAGTAAGAATCGTCAACTAATTGCAAACAATTGGTCACTAATACCTTCAAATAATTAACACCTGTCGCTGCTAATTTTGTTAAAATCTCTCTGATAAGACCGCGCTTTATCGTCATGAGAATATAAGGAGATCAAGTTGCCTATATTGTAACGATAATACACCATTCAAGTGTTTCAGAATTTGAATTGAATGTTGACAGTTAATAGAGTCGGGAACAGTTCCTTGGAGCGATGATGTAAGAGTGTAGCTGTCAAAATAGTGACATGGCTTCCACTTACGTTAGAGTCGTGATCTCACTATCATGAAGGCATGACTGTTCAGAATAATTTCGATCACGGAAAGTAGTAAGCCAATCGTGGTTAGCATGAGGAATCTGGTTACCTTCGAGCTATTACGGCACGGTGATTGGATAACCACATAAAGCGACCTCTAACGGTCAAGAGGCGCGAAATATGCGGTGTGAATCAGCGGAGGAACAATGAGAGTAGGGACGTAAGTGACACAAGCTGTTTATAAGCGTACATTAATACATGTAAGATGTTACACACAAACAAAAGCTAAAACAACAACTCGCATTTGTTTGGAAGTATTACAATTTATAGACAACGAGTTGGTAGCAAGAACGGATCGAGAAGCGTCACTGAACGCATATAAATGTACTGCAAACCGAGTCATCCTCCAGAGCAGAACTGAATCAAGTAAGTTCGTTTTGTTCTGTTATTTTCTTCGTACGATGCGCAATTGTCGAGTTCCGTGCTACGACCTGTGACAAAGCAATAGAACCTCAGAAAAAACACATTCATATGCATGAACACATTGGGGGAAGGCAATCAATTGAAACATTTAGCCGCCCAGTTGCATAGCAGAAGTGTGTTGTACAGTGTGCGAACTGAACTGCACACCGGCGAACAATTCTTGTGTTCTACTGCTACACATAAGATGGTTCGTTGATTATAGAAATAGACAAACTTCTGAGCTATACTCCACGTACATATTTAATGAACAGGTTTTCTACTCTTATGTCGTAGCCTTTACAAAGTGATCTGTTGGATTTCTTAAAATGGGTGAAAAGGTTCCATTTAAACGAATACAATTTTGACAATCTGTATATTTATTGAGATTTTTATGAAATTCCACAGATCACCCCATAAATAGCAATCGTCGGATCTGACATTCAATATACAGCCGCCGTCCGTAAAAGAATTTCCGCGTCAATAATCAAAAATCGTATTCCACATGATAGGACCCTTCCAAATGTGTATTAAATAAAATAATACAAATATAAGATGGTTTCCTAGAAGAGAAAAGCGGTCAGCAGCATTCAATTGTGTCAGCGAGATACGACCGGTTGTGATTGTTCATTTAAACACAATGGAGGTATAAAGCACATGATATTCAATGGTCCCTATCCACAGGTTAAACGGAACAAGACGCATTTTACGAAACCTAGCACCAGAGATATTGCACTTTACGATAGTATTTTGTCGTCAGTGTACGCTATTTATCACAGCATTTTCGTTATTTTGGGATTAAACTATCTTAGTATAGCACAAATTGGTCGGCTCCCATGCGGGATTCGAACCTGCGATAACCAGCGTAAGGCACCCAATCGACAGCACTGTATATCGGCGATCTAAACCACTTGGCCAACGGGCCTCCCACAGGAGGTAGCAGACCGGTTGTGTTGAAAGCGAACATACAGTACCCCTCTGATTACCGTAACGACACAGCTCCCATAGCTGAATACATGAAGATTTGAGAAACTTTGAATGGGGCCATTCGATTGTATAGCTTTGTTTGAAAAGTTTCTGTAACAATATTCTGTGGACTTGGTTAAATTGTCACAGTCTGCACATGATCTTGCAAATGCTACCAGGTGATATATATATATACACGCCGTATTCAGATTAAGGCCCCAGCTTAAAAGTCGAAAGCTTGTACACTCAATTTACATATGGAGACGTGTAGGAATAATTCACCAGTCTAAGCTTAGAGAAGAATGCAAAAACAGCTCGAGTCTGATTCGTTAGAGATGATAACTGCTCGTAGATGGCACACCAGACAGCTTATAGAGAGGATGGCTGCGCACTGTTGCAACATTGCACCGGATATAGAAGGGGATAGTTGTAGACAATGGTGTCACTCTCATCCGGTTAGAGAAACGGATAGCTGGTCAATGTTGGAATAGCGCACCGGATATAAAATGGCACAATTAACCGGCGAGTATTTGTAAACCGCATAACCAAAGAGAAACGTTGCAACGTCGCACTGGTTGTCAGACAGCTGATCAGTTGAGCATATTATGCAGAGTATATGGATGAGAAACAATGACAGCTGATCAATGTTGGCGGTCATGGAAAAGCTGGCAACGCAATGTCGCCACATCTCACCATAGAAGCGGGTAGTGTGTCAGTGTGGCAATGTTGCGCCGGTTGAGGAAGGGTAAAGTTTGTCAGGGAACAGTTGGCACACAATTTCAGTTATACAAGAGGTTAGCTATTCTGTATAGTCCTCTCGCGTTAGTTATAGAAGTGATTAGTTTATTAGTGTGCTCATATCACGCCGGCTGATGATGAAGTCAGTTTGACAGTGTGGTCATATTGAACCGGTTGAGGAAAGGGGTAGTTTGTCAGTCTCGCCGCACCATTCCAGTTACAAAAGAGGATCGTTGTTTAGGTGTTGCCACATGGCGTCGGATATAGAAGATTATGCTAGTGTCCCATGTTGCCACATAGCGCTGGTTGCAAAAGGGACTAGTTTGTCTGTATTACCACACCACACCAGTTATACAAGACTCGTGTTCGATGTTGTCACGTCACACCGCTTATAGAAGAGGACAGTTTTGCCAGTGTTCAGTGTTGCAACATAGCGCTGATTACAGAAGGGGCTAGTATGTCAGTATTGCCACACCTCACCAGTTATACAAGAGGATAGGCGTTGGATGTTGCCAAATCGAACTGGTTATACATACACACGGGCTACAAACGGGACTAAGTTGCCAGTATTGCCACACCACTCCGATCACAGAAGTGGATAGCTAGCCATTGTAACCACTCCGCATCGATTGCCTTCGTTCCTGGCCAAGAAGAGGTAACCATCCATTCCTCATGCTTCACCATATCTGTCAACGATAAAGATACATGTAAATCAGTCAAAGATATAAATGGTGTCGGCAGGATTGGTCACATTTACCTGAAATAAAAATCCTTTGAAGAAACAAATTCATTTAATTGTGAATTTATTTCATTTTTACATCGTTCACTATATCTTTCAATTTTTTACTCCAATTTTGCAATCATTTGGATTCCAATGTATTTCTCCTGGTGGATTGATTGATTGTTTATTCGTCATTCAAGTAAATGTATAAGTATGTATGTACATGGAATAGAACAGAGATAGAATGACGGGAATAAAACCTTATGGAGTGCTGATTTATGATTCATAAACATGTATGTGGTCATTACTAGTCTTATGGAATATTTGTAATATATATCTGTTTCACATAAAAGAGGTTGTCTCAGGATATCTTCATGTTTGAGTCTCTCTCTTTGTGAAAATCACTAATTCTATATGGGGTTTAATTTTGAACGATATAAGATTTCTGAGAAACTTACGAGTTTCTCAACAGCCAATAATCTTTTCCCGAAGATTTGTCGTGGCCATATCCAACCAGGAGTATACCATGGTCAGGATGTGTGAGGCATTTGGGGTCGTCGTACACACCGGAAGTATAAAACCGGAAGCTTTCCTGGGATGCGTCGATGGCGGTTGCAATTGGTCCAATTTCTGCCACCGCCTGCTGTAAAGCAGTCTCGTTCTCAGTCTGAATGTCTCCGTACCCAATATCCGTGCCTGCTACGCCAGAACGGTTGAAATGACATTGCCCACCCTGAAAATACAAATGAGATACAGATTCTATCAGTTCTACAACACCCTGTCGACACGTTTCATGTAATGCTTATGTGAATGTTCCATAGGCAAGAACATAATGCTGGCACATCGAGAGAGAGCGAGAGAGAAAGAGATAGAATTAACGTTTAACGTCGCGTTCAGCAATATTTCAGCTATATAGCGACGATCAAAGTTAATAACTTAGTAATCCAACACAATAAAACATACACACATCAAAACTTATGCAACAGACCGATTCTCTTAAATAACCTAAGACACAGCCCTCCTTCACCCTACAAAAACGATCTTCCAAAGTAGTCGCTCGATGAAAAGAATCTGTCACAATCTTATAATCTATACAGTCGATAAGAATATGTTTCACTGTGAGATCTTCGTGGCATGGAATACACCTTGGAACTGGCTCTTTTTCAGTAAATGTTCGTTAAGTTAATCGTGTATGACCGATTCTACATCGCCTGATCATGGCTTGATCGAAACGTTTCTGGCTGTTCAGATGAGTATAGGCTACAGGGTTTTTTTAACTCATGAATATTGAAACAGCTTTCTCACATAGGTACTGATAGAGGGTCTGAAATCGCTATATGGGATTCCAACAAGATCGACCTCATTGTATAGGGCTGCCTCAGCCATTCTATCAGCCTCAGTATTACCTGTGATGCCAACGGGACTAGGCAACCAACAAAACACAATACTGATCAAGGCCGATGGGAAACTCAGTTATTATACAGAACTGACATTCACACGGTACATCAGTTCTTTTCCTTCGAATTCACTGCTCGTTTCTCGAATTTCGACTCTGAGAAGAAGAGGCTGGTCTTGGTAACGGTGTTTTAAAACTTGATATTCTCACATTGTATCTAATTTGTTCGGTTCTCCTCTAAGCTCCTTCCAGTTCCCCTAACTAGGAGAGAAGTAGAGGCGTTTCTGGACAAACCCCAGTACAACGATAGGACAACAATACTGCATATGATTTATTTCAATGATCAGTATTTGTAAAGAACATCCTCATGTCTTGCTGACTTCATTGGGCATTGCTGACCGCTTCTCTCTGTAGAAAACCATCTTGTGTTTATATTATTTTCGTTTAATGGTGCTAACTATCACACGTAACAGGTATTTCAATTATTGACGAACAAATTATTGTATGGACGACAGCAGAATATTGATTGTCGGATCTGACACCTGCTATTATAATAATTGCTTCTGTATTTTCAAATCGAACGATACCTCACGGACGATGCAATCGTCCTCATGATACAATACCAAGCTGCGCATCTGAACACCCCTTGGCTCTGGGGTTACTATTTTAAGGCTTGGCTACCTTACGACAGTCATCGTAGATATATTAATATCAGAAGGCATAAAGCATTCTTTAGCTCTACTACACACAAGATATATCATTCATTGAATGTTTTTTTTATTAAAAGAGTTGCTTGAATTTCTCATTAAAAATATCTATGTGAAAATTAGCAACACAATATATCAACTGCATATAGGTATTTCAATGGGTGCTAGTTGTGCACCCATGTTGGCTGAACTATATCTGTTTTCTTAGGAATACGACTATATGCAGGCGCTTTTAAAAACCGGTCCATTCAAAGCCCGTTCCTTCTCATTCACCAAACGCTATATAGACGATCTTCTCGCTGTGGATAATCGCTATATAAATGACGCAGTGAAGGATATATATCCACCTTCACTGGGGTTGAAGGACACTACAGATAGCCCTACAGGCACATGATATTTAGACCTATATCTCTATAAAAACGAAGCGGGCCTTCTCTCTCGTCGACTTTATGACAAAAGAGATGATTAAGATTTCGACATCGTAAACTATCCCTTTCTGGACAGTAATATTCCAGTAGGACCTGCATTTGGCGTTTACATGTCGCCTAGTATCATTTCCTTGATCCTGTTTTAGATGTGACGATTTTAATCAACGTCACAAAACATTGTTGCAGAAACTTATAAAACAGGGCTATACCACCAAGCGCCTCCACTCAAAGTTCCCCAAATCTGGCGATACATATATCCCATGCTGATTCCACTTAACCCGGGGCTAGGGGCCGTATGAACCCATGTACTTCAAAATCCTCATGGTGCTCATATGAACAGGCACAATCAAAGCGTGACTGAGATACATTATTCTCTAGATCTCGACTTTACAACGAATATTATGGATTAAGAATACTGATCAGCGATACGGATTTGATATTTTACCGGCATGATGATGATCATGATGTCTTACCGGCTGAAAAACTGTTGATCGCTTCTTTCTTGCAGGAAACTAGCCTATGTTTATGTATACTATGATTGTCTTTTTGAATTTGGTGTTAATATTGTTGTATGGAATATGGAATATGTCTTTGGATTATGGAGGCGGATATTGTTTAATGGACGATGGCTGAATTATGAATGACGGACCAGCCACTTGTAATGTCTAGACAATTATGCATGATTCTACAGATCCACAGTATTGAAATGGGTTGTAATTGTGTGAATGGTAAATTTTATGTGTTGTAAAGTACAGATATCTCGTGAACGATGTGATGATGTTTCAGGTCCGACATTTAGATGTTATATTACACGGTAGTAGTGTAAAAATAATCGATTTGTTCCAAAGGTTCAGGATGCAGGATCAGGGTCAAGGGAGAAACAAAAAAGGAGTCAAGGGAGGAGTAAAATGACCAAGCGAAGAGCAAAAAGGATCCAGGTAGGAGTAAAGCAGTAAAAGCAGGAGCAACAAGCCTCAATGGGGACGGAAGGAAAAAGAGAGGAACAAAAGATTTAAAGGAGGAGAAAAAAGGACACGGGAGGAGAAAAATGGGTCAGTAGAGGAGCACAAGGGACGTAGAAGGAGCAAGATCAGATTTCAAAATCAGAATCGTGAACATGGTGAAGGTTTGCGAGTAAAACCGCTTTAGGTTCACCGATTCTATGTATGCAACCGCTATGTTTGATGACGTAGCTAGTATTTGCGATTAAATAGACAGTGCTTGATCACGTGATACTATGAGAATAACCAGAATCCATTGTTGTGTGGAAATCCATGGATCCTTGTATTTTAAACAAAGTGAAACGCATGTAAAGAAACATTGACCATGTTTGATCACAAGTCAGGTTGGCCCATGGAGACACATGTAAGGATTTACCATACACGTTTCCTTTCATGCGCTAAAGTTTCTGTGGATTTTGTCAGTTTGTCTTATTTTGAAGACTACAACGCCCATGCCCGGCAAGCTATATCATCAAAGTCATATAAATTCATTCGCGTTTCATCTCATGAATCAATCCCTAGACCCTTTTACTCCTGTCTTGTGACATTTTTGTTCCTCCTATGCTCTTTTTGCTCCTAACTTGACTGTTTTGCTCTTCTTTTGTAGTTCACACTCCATGTAAGAATCACGAGACAATGCAAACAATAGCAAAGTTTAAGGAGAAAAATATGTCTAGACTTGAGCCTTTTAAGCTTCACAAAGACACAGACAACAGCTTCCTACATGAAGTATCTATCTCTTCACTCTTGACCCTCATCCTGATCCTGCATGCTGAACCCTGTTCCTTAAACGTTGTAGCAAAACGCTTATTTTTACACAACTCCCAATGATACTCACTCTGCCTTCGTACGGATAGGATGTTTTGGAGTCGATCCCATTGTTGTCAGCTACGTACTGAAAACAATTGTCCATAGTTCCACCCATACAACCAAAATTACCTGAGAAAGAGTACATGTAAAATGTGTAAATAAAACCGAATACTATCAACGGTCTGATTATCTCCTGCAAGAAACAAATAATTTTAGTCGATAGTCAGATTATTCATCAGATACTCGAACCATTGATCCGCAGAAACATGTCAACTACACAAGCTGTAATGAAGTTTATTTATCGAAAATACCATTTGTCTCGAGTTAATCAAGTTAAATAATGGTAAAGAAACACAACCTTGTTTTCGGGAACAATCCACAAGATTTTGAATAGAGAGAACGGTCAGATTTCCAGTCTTTAAGGCTAGCAGTCCCTCAAGTGATCCCGTAGCAGAAAATGCGTAACCTGACGCGCAATCGCCCTGTGAAGTATACAAGCAAGAGACATCTCGTCATTGAAGGTTGCCACGCGTCTATGTCTTTCCCTTACTACCCCATGGATCTTTTATATTGAATTGCATGTACAGACCGGGATCATTACGCTGCACGGCCCGTACTGCCTTATCCTGCAATAGAACAACCCCTTCTCACCATCTGTCCACAATTTTTATCGAGTTCGGCAAACAGTTTGATAGCCTGCAATCCTGTAATCCGTCTTCCAAAACCAACCGACGATTGAATTTTCCAAGCATACGGGTTGCGTGATATGAACGCTACAATCCCTTTTGTGTCACTCGTTGATGTTTTAAGACGGATGACAGAAACCTTGGGGCCTCTCGGCTATCAAACTGTTTGCCGAACTCCATTTCAAAAGTAGGGGGCAGAAATTGGGAAAGGGGTGTTTTCACCGGATAAAGCCCATGCAGCGTTGTGATCCCGGATTGTACATGCAACTGAATGTAGAGGACCGATGGCGTAGTGGCGGAACAAAGGACATAAAACTTGGCTATAATAAAACTCATATGAATTGCGACTGTGTAAAATGGAGCGATATGCAAGAGGTGGAAAAAAATTGACGGCGTTTGGCGGCTAAAAAGCAACCATATGACTCTACAGGAAAGCATCTCTCGACACCTAACATCCAGACTTGAGAATACGATGGATTCTCGAATGTAGCCTTAGTATCTCAGCCGCGCTTGTATTGCAGCTGTTCATGTGAAGATTATGAAGTATCCACACGACCCCTAGCACCGGCTTAATCGGAATTAGATACGCTAGCCCAGGAGCTGTGATGACAGATCAGCTTAAATACATAGGCATAATTCACCATGTGGGAAGAATCATGCGTATAACGCATGTGAATCCTATGTACCACCGTGACATTCCCCGCATGTATCTCACATGATTTACATATGACTAGCATGTGGTGCTAAAATATGGAATGGCTACCTTCATCAACCTGTATGGTCATGCGAAGATACTCCATGGCTAAAGTAACAACTGGAAAAGCCTTACATGTCAGGCGTCCTTCGACTATATTTATGCGAGTTTTATTGTGCATTTTTGACATTTTGGTTTGATGCTAGAGAAGAAGTTTGTGTCACGGATGTGAATTTACAAGTGATTCTCTGGGTCCCTGGTGTTAAAACCTTTGCAGTTGGTCTTATCCTCGTGTTGGACATTGTCCCTGAACCCCTGGAGTTTGAGGGTGATTTTAAGAAGGTTGCAGCTGAACTCATCAAAGTATTGCTGCGTCTAACTGATTATCCTTTTTTGTACAAATTTGGAATGCAAATGTGCTTTGGTGATATAAGAAAAAGAACGGTACGTCTTATTCTGGCATTAAGTTTTGTGTCTGTATATTAAATACGTGTATCAGTCTGCAGTAGCTCATTATTTCTGATATTTTTATTATATAAATGTGCATACCTGATACATTGAAGGAGTTACTATGCCCTTCTTTCTCCAATCCACCTCCGCCGGAAGATCCTTCACCATTTTGGTGGATGCGAACAGTTTTTCGGACTTCTTTCGGCTGAAAGATACGGCGATACTTGTTGTGAAGGCCGCCATCTCCTCTTCCGTCTGACGAAAAACAAACATTCGATATAATTCGATATAATACAGTATAGCTAGATAATGCTTACACCATGCAGAGGTAGAAAGGCATTGGAATAGTTTTGTGTCCCGAAATGCATCATTCGAACTGACCAACAGGCCGCTCAGGTGAACAACACTCACTATGGCTTTTGAGAAAGATATTTGTTTAAAGTTATGTCCTATTTTTTTAGATCGTGAGCCAACAATGGCACAGCCGCTCCTCACTGAGAAATTTTGCAGGCAATGAGTTTCTGAAATCATATGCCGAGTTGAAAACCGCCTCTGGGATTATGAAATACTGGCATTGTGGTATGAAAATCAATTATTGTAATGCGGTTTTATTGATAGAAAACAACCGTGTGAATATTTATAGTACTAAGGTCTATTTGGTATCCTATTGCAGTACATGAGAATAGCGACACAACTCACCAATTACCAATATACGAGTTGTCAGAGCATTTCCATCATAGCTTTCTAGATTTGTATCTAATACCGCTTTTGCCGGTGCTAGGGGCCGTGTGGTCATGTCGTTCAAGTTGTCACATGAACAGGTACAATAAAAGCGTACCTGAGATACAACACATATCACGAATCGTTAGATTCTTGGTATGTGCTTTAGAATAGGTTAACCAGGAGACTATACTGTGAAGTCATGTGGCTCTGTCAGTATGTCGGCACCTCTTCCCACTTCCCTTATATGCGTTGTAATTATCATATTATTTTTAAACATGTTTAGACGATTCAGACGTCATAACGAAGTATTTGTGACCTCATACATGAAATTAAAGGCCAAAGAGAAAGATACTATCCGGTATTATACTATCAAAATATATCGACACATAACAGCAAGCGAAGACCAAAGAAAAATCGGAAATCCATGTGACAACACACTGGAACAAATGATAATTATCCCCATCGTTAGCATTCTGTATTAAAGGTTAGCGGTTACCAAATTTAAAGAGCTATATACAGCAAACGCCCCAATACCCAAAGAGCAAACAAGTGTTATTTCAAAGGTAATAAATTTAGGTTATCAGAAAAAAATATTACCTAAAGATTTCCCGGGGGGGGGGAGTCCGAGCCATGGGGTGTATGGTTGGCTCAAAGACTTTTAGTTTTAGTTTTGCGACCATTTCGAATGGTAGCTCCATTGTAGTCAGTATACATCCTGTGAAGTTTTGACTGATTGCTTCGCATTCCTGGATTGGTTAATGCGAGACGCATTAACATTGAATTCTTACCATATCACCGAACTGGTTCATGCCCATGCGGTAGGAATGGCGACCCCTGTCGGCAGCCTCGTTATGAATCCGGATTCGTTGTATTCTGTTGTTCCATATATTTCTCCTAGAATTGCAAACAACTAAGTATTCATTGAGTGAAATCAGAATATTTCCATCACATGAATTTATGATACTCTAAAAGCAATAAAAGATTCAGAATAAGGCGGAAAAGAATGGAAAACGCCATTTTAGATTCATCCATGACCCCTTTTATATGAGATTATGAAATTACTTTCCAAAAAAGAGTGGAAATTCATCATGTTCATCGCACTTGAGCACCAGTGAAAACATTCATTCAAGTTAAGTGGCTTCCACTCAAGCTGAGTGAGTTCAACTTGAGTGAGTTATCTGAAAATTAAGTCAAATGTGAGTGAATTTAACTCAAACTTGAGTGAATTTTACTCAAGCTTGAGTGAATCTTATTCTCAACTTGAGCTGGATGACATTCCACACAATCTTGTGTGGGCTTTTCACTCAAGTGTATTTAGAGAGTAGGCTGAACATACAGGACTAGTTCCTTTCAGTCTCCGTTGAAAATAAAAATTATTTGGTTATAAATACCTGAACGTATCTTCTTCAGTCTCCTTGTAGACCTTTCCATATTTGGTTTTAAACATACTCCATTCCTCGTCCGATGACGGAGCCAAAATACATTGTACAGTCACAATAGAGAACACCACGAAAGTCCTCATCGTCTGTAAGGATTCTGAAAAGATATTAGCAAAGCAATAGGACATAATGTACAGTCACAATAGAGAACACCGCGAAATTCCTTATCGTCTGGATAGATTCTGGTACAATACTGGCAAAGCACCAGGACATAAAGTACAGTCACAATAGAGAAAACCAGGCCCGACGTTCATTGCAAATTCATTGCAAATGAGGTTTTGCAACGAATTTTGGTAATCAAATATTTATTTCGCATATGTGTATATTTTTGCACACATGTACATGTACGAAAGATTTTCATATTATGTAGACCAAAATATATGTGCGAAAATATTTTGAACTACATATATGAGCAAAACTTTTCCAAATACATGTGGAATTTTTTACTCAACAGACCTTTGACCAAAATTCAAATACATGAACTATTAAGCGATAACATGCACTGGAGCACAATTGAAAGCTGATCAAAAGATATTTCGCAGAATGGCTTACATAAATTTCACGAATGCGTTCTTTAAAGGGAGAGACCACGTTCATTTCCATGCGCCTATGTAGCAACACCATGACGAATACCCTGGATTATTATAGTATACAGACACCTCAAATCAGGACAAACAATACACACAATGTGGATATTTGTCAGAGCAGAACCTTCAACATGCATCACTATTCATCTTCAAGAAAGGGCAACAGTAATACCTACTTTACAGAAGAACACCAAGAATTGTAAACGGCGACCATATGGAGTTGCCAGAAAGGTGATGTTTTCTTCGCTTTGCTTCAGAATGTTCACTTTTTAGACCGCCAGTGGACAAAAAGTTTTTATATCATATCAGATTATATTTATTACAAAAATGGAAAATTAGAAGAATCTTACCGAAAAATCAGCCAAAAATTCCCTCTAGAAAAATGACACCACTGTGACGTCATCAGAAGGGCGTCTTGATTTGTTTTTTACATTGTTTGATTGACCTGAATCCAGGGGTATATTGTGGTAAGTTTCAGCTCCCTAGCTCAATGCATGAGAACAGTATTTAGGGATGGAGAAATTCCCCTTCCCCAGGCCTGAATAGAACCCGGCCTTGTGCAGTTAACATGGAAACAGGCTATATTTCCCATCACATTCAGTTAGACATTTATCCCAAAGGATGTGTGCAAAAATGATGCAATGTTTCTACACATACTATGGTAATATCCGTTTTATCTCACTTCACGTTATCTCACTTCAGGTTATCTGAGCTTGACGAGTTATTTCTGAGAGTTCAAACATATTTGGCCATGTCGTTCAAGTTGTCACATGAACAGGTACAATAAAAGCGTACCTGAGATACAACACATATCACGAATCGTTAGATTCTTGGTATGTGCTTTAGAATAGGTTAACCAGAAGACTATACTGTGAAGTCGTGTGGCTCTGTCAGTATGTCGGCACCTCTTCCCACTTCCCTTATATGCGTTGTAATTATCATATTATTTTTAAACATGTTTAGACGATTCAGACGTCATAACGAAGTATTTGTGACCTCATACATGAAATTAAAGGCCAAAGAGAAAGATACTATCCGGTATTATACTATCAAAATATATCGACACATAACAGCAAGCGAAGACCAAAGAAAAATCGGAAATCCATGTGACAACACACTGGAACAAATGATAATTATCCCCATCGTTAGCATTCTGTATTAAAGGTTAGCGGTTACCAAATTTAAAGAGCTATATACAGCAAACGCCCCAATACCCAAAGAGCAAACAAGTGTTATTTCAAAGGTAATAAATTTAGGTTATCAGAAAAAAATATTACCTAAAGATTTCCCGGGGGGGGGGAGTCCGAGCCATGGGGTGTATGGTTGGCTCAAAGACTTTTAGTTTTAGTTTTGCGACCATTTCGAATGGTAGCTCCATTGTAGTCAGTATACATCCTGTGAAGTTTTGACTGATTGCTTCGCATTCCTGGTCAAAACTCCTGGTCGTCCGACCCACTCTCCCAAACGAATTTTCATCTGTTGCGTTACGAAGTGAAATATTGTTGCGATATTTTGCCAACCCTTGCGACATTTGACCTCACCCGTCGAATAATACATTGGTTTAGGCCGCTTTTTTTCCTATTTGGTCAGTGTCGCAGTCATGACATATAAAGGTTAATACCCTGAAATATTGTTTCTTTCACAGAAGTGTCACAAAACTGTCCTATATATTGCATGCCAGTCCAAATAGTCATCTGCAATGTGAATCAACGACCCTCCCCCTCTACGAGTTGAAAATCAGTTCACATGCCAGACATTGATGGATTGGTTAATGCGAGACGCATTAACATTGAATTCTTACCATATCACCGAACTGGTTCATGCCCATGCGGTAGGAATGGCGACCCCTGTCGGCAGCCTCGTTATGAATCCGGATTCGTTGTATTCTGTTGTTCCATATATTTCTCCTAGAATTGCAAACAACTAAGTATTCATTGAGTGAAATCAGAATATTTCCATCACATGAATTTATGATACTCTAAAAGCAATAAAAGATTCAGAATAAGGCGGAAAAGAATGGAAAACGCCATTTTAGATTCATCCATGACCCCTTTTATATGAGATTATGAAATTACTTTCCAAAAAAGAGTGGAAATTCATCATGTTCATCGCACTTGAGCACCAGTGAAAACATTCATTCAAGTTAAGTGGCTTCCACTCAAGCTGAGTGAGTTCAACTTGAGTGAGTTATCTGAAAATTAAGTCAAATGTGAGTGAATTTAACTCAAACTTGAGTGAATTTTACTCAAGCTTGAGTGAATCTTATTCTCAACTTGAGCTGGATGACATTCCACACAATCTTGTGTGGGCTTTTCACTCAAGTGTATTTATAGTCCAGGCGAAGTGTGCAAAAATTGTGCCTTTCATCATAAAAGCATAAAAGTTGGCACACTACTAGACTATGACCTTATGAAGATTTCCAGATGTAGAGCCATTGCGAAAACTCCCTTTGTCCATTACGGCGGCCATCTTGCTTCCGCCATTATCGGGAAACGTATTTGCTTAAATATCTCGGCAACTGAATTTGATATGATGACAAATTTGGCCTCCATACCCATGTTTTAATGGTCAATAGTTACAATGGTACCACTAAGAACAACTTGGGATGTACACAATAACTCCCTTTGTCCATTACGGCTGCCATCTTGCTTTCGCCATTATCGGAAAACGTATTTGCTTAAATATCTCAGCAAATGAATATGATATGATGACAAATTTGGCCTCCAAACCCATGTTTTAATGGTCAATAGTTACAATGGGACCACTAAAAACAACTTGGGATGTACACAATACTTTGTCATATGCAAATGAAGACCACCATTACAGAAAAAAATTGTTTATTCAATATCTCTATGACCACTCACGATAACCTGATAGAGGAGGGCTCAGTGACCACGTATGTATGGTCAAACAATACAGTACAGACAATATGAATATCGCACAGTGAGTGGTTATTGATGGGTCAGGAAGTTATGTCATACCGGTGCTGGCGTAGTTGCATTTGAGTCATGACTGAGTCCTCTGATATGCTAATCATCAGTCCCCACCACAATGCAAAGGGCTGTGCACTTCAGGGCTGCTTTTCTACACTTGCATCCACCACGGCAGCCCTTCGTGCAGCCACAACACAACAGCTCCTGTGAAGATTGGCTGGCCTGGGGGAGTGTGGTCCACAAGGGTTTCCATTTGTTAGGGTCGGTCCAGCCCCAGTCACCAGGTGATGGCATCTTGGGTGCTACCTCTAGCGCTGTATCCCAACAGTATCCACCTTGATAGACCGCTCGATTGATATGTTGTGTCAGCGCATCTTTGGTAGGCGGGATTTCCTCCATGGCTCTTCCTCTCTTCACGAACATCTCGTAACGAGCCTCATCAACGTCATCTTGATTGCTGGTTCGATCATAGAGTAAAATTGTGAAGCGATCCAAGACTGCTCTGCTTTCTGTTGACACGCGTTGTGGAGCTTCCGACAATAATAGAAAGGCACTGGTTGCCTCTCTATAGGTTTTCCAGGTGTCCCACGCTGTCTTCTTTCCCCTGTTCACGAAAGATGATACTGTGTCACAGCCTGTATATGCGTGAAAGAGGGGAAGGGCCTTTGACTTCTCAGGACCAAGGGATGTGGCAATTTCATGAGCAGGGATGTATCGTAAGTGCTGGAATGTCCCAAATGCTATCCACAACTCCTTGATTTTGAGTCTGGGTACAGCAGACACAGCCAAAATGACAACGTCTGTGTCTACTGTGCGCAGGGTAACCTTCTCAAAACCCTGGCTCATGGCATCAGATATGTGCAGGATCATACGCGAGTCTGCTTCCTCGTGGCTACAAGGGGCAAGCCGACTTGTGTCCTGTGGCCGCGTGCACAAAACGTTATTTGTTGTGACCATTTGCTTATCTGAGGCAATCTGTGCCACATGACCTGCAAGAAAGGCAAAGAGCTGCGCCTTATTTTCGTCAACCCGGAGAAACTGCTGCCAGTTTGTCGGTAAGCAGGTTGACCCTCTGATTTTTATTCTTATGCCCTTTCCGCGTTTCTGTCTGGTCTGTGATTTCAAGCTGTTTTCAATGTATTGGTCCCACACGATATCTACTCGACTAGCCCTTTGGAGTTGGCTGTGGATGTATGGTACAAAAACATTCAATGCGTATTCATCAAAGGTCTTGGCCGCAGTGGGTCTCACCATGTTGACCACGACAGCCCCATCTAAGATGATAACATCAGTCTCTGGAACATCAGTTTGTGTGTGACAACATTTTTCAAGACAGCTGATGAGGTCTGACTTTTTTCCTAGACGTAGATTGCCGTGGAAGGATATTGCTGGTGGGTAGGCATGGTTCTCATACTTGAAGAAATCGTGAAGATTACCACCTCGTGTCTGACAGGCAATATAGAGCCGTGAGAACAAAGCACAATCATTATTCAGAGACTTGACCTGTAGCTGTGTTTTGGAAGGTTCCCTTGCAGGACGCCGACTGAATAGTGGAAGCTTATTTTTCTTGATTGGATCAGAAATTGTCTTCCTACCAGACAGGCGCTCACTCACATATGCAACATACTGGTCTTGTCCAGTATTTGCTGCCTTGCGAATTGCATCTAATACAGCTTGGTCAACAATTTCCTTGGTGTCTAGTTTGAACAGGTCCTTGCTGTCATCTGTGAATGGATTGCCCATGTCTTCCATCACTTCGACCAAGGCTTTGACCTGTTGAGCAAAGGTAACCTGTATACTGTTAAACTGCTCATGGTGGCGTGTTTCTTGCTTGTCTCCTTGGCTGGAGTCCACGGCCACCTCGAATTCCGAAATCAAACGAGCGAGTTCTGGTCCAGCAACTGTCCACCGCCGGAGAAAGTCTGGGTTTTGTGTCAGGCCCACTCCCTTCACAGCTGCGTTGTTCTGTTCGTGGGCCTGGTCAATGGCCATTGCAGAGAACACACGTTGCGTTTTCTGGACTGTGAAGTTGCCATTGCCGAATTCCTCAGCTATGTCTGGGTGTGCCTCACTGAGACTGGCCATGTCTCGCACATGAATTGGGAGCCAGCGTGCGTAATTGGTATGATCCAAGAGGAAGAACCATGGTGCAAGCTTTGTCAGACAGTCTATGCATAGGGGAAAGTCAGCCTCCTGTAGTGATCGTACGTATGATAGGATGAGAAGTTCTAGATGCAGTGCAGTATACCAGAACAGAAACTGAGGACATTCCTCCTTCCTGGTGCCACTCCATCCTTCAATCGTATCAGGTTCGTCACACGTAGCTTCACCCTCTATATATCGGTTGTATGCTCCCTTCAGTAATATGTAAAGGCTGCTGGCAGTTATCTGGTGTGCGTGTCTTGTGTGCGTGATATGTGACGCTTTCAGGAAGGAGTCCGCAGTCCCAGAAGAAGCCACTTTGGATTGAACTAAAGCCTCCACCCAACCACTGTCTTTCAGCCAATCACCGACCATCTGTAGACCAGCCTTCTCAATGTGGAGTCCTCCGAGAACGATGACAAAAATGGTCCTCACCATGACTTGTTGGCCAGTTCCATTGTATCTGTTTGGCTATGGTGTACAGGGGCTGATCGAGTGTGATGACAGGAGTCTGACCAGGGTTGACTTCTTGTACTGCCTGCCAAATAACATCCATTGCATGACGTATCATCGACGCAGACTTGGAGTCATCAGGGAAGAGGGGCAATAGAGCTGAAATGGCTGGGGTGATTTCCGCTTTCGGTAGATGACTGTCGTGATAGGCGGCCCATGAGATATTACCTTTCTGGGTATCATCCATGATGTTGCTCTCCACTGACTGCAGCCATCTGATTTCGGCATCCAATGCCTCTGTGACCGCGCCACCATTGCCCTTGACCAGACCTGAAACTTTATGGACGAGGACATCCGTCTTTTTCAGCTGAACTGGGCGTATTGTAGTGTACGATTCTGGGAGCTCAGACACCTGTCTTGTATTTACTGATATCTCAAGGACAGGGAATGCCCCTCTGCGGCCAGACCCTTTGTTTTGCCTGTTGGGATGCTGGAATAGTGAGATGCCCGTCCCATGGAATGAACCGGAAGCACTTGTGGAACTGGGGTTATGATCTATGTTATCAATAGCTGCTGTTCTGAACAAATTGCAGCGGAGATTTATTGGACAGACCGTTTGTCCCTGGTGATAATACTCACACACCCTGTTACCCAATGCTGTGGTGATACTCATTACTCTGTCGTATGAAATGGACAGTCCCAGCTGGAATAGTGTATCCACAAGGTCACGCTTACTGGTCTTCGCGTGGACTGTGAGCCCTACGTATATCGGTAAGGGGGTTTCTCTATCCTTGTTATGCTGGGGGTACTTACTCGCAGTGCGTCGTCGAGTGTGGCTGTTATACTGTAGTAGTTGTGCTGTGCTGAGTGCTGCTTGAGTTATACCAGCGGACTGGGACTTTATGTCAGGACCATCGAGGATCATGCCTACCAACGCCAACAATGACTTTGGAACAGAACGCACCTGGCACTCTGGTTCAAATGAACCTGTGAATTTGGACTTCATCTGAAGCATTTCCCTCCGGACAATGTTTGCTGCTTTGGTTAGACAAATCGCTTCTTCATCATAGTTGCTCTCATGTGCTTTTTTCAATGCGAAACCGATGTCCTTGTTAAATGCTAACAGTACATCTCGGCCCTCTTTATGATCACTCATATCCGGGAACTGACCTAGGATACGATTTTTCAGTTTTGTACTATTGATTCGGGAAGTTTGTGCAACCCCTAGTTGCTCTAGACGAGTGGAGTACATTTCGGTCAAATCTCTGAGCATCAAGATTGACGCTATGTCATCATTTGCACGGAGATCTTCTGTGTATGACACAAGTTCTGCAAATGCTATACCATGGCATATCTTGTCAGTGCTCTCTATGTGTTCTTTGTCTTGCTGGGCAGCATGTTTATTATAGAGTGAAGCAGGCAACGCGCATGATATTTTGCATCCAGGGCAACCATAACACCTGCTCTTAGTTTTGCAAGGAGTCGTTCATCTTGCAAGTCTAACGCACTCTTTCTGACACGGCTATCAAGACCAAAGGTGCTGGCATTATGCAATGTTTCTGAAGAAGACTTCTAAAAAAACACACACATCCTTCTGTGGTCCTATGGCAGGATCACCGCTAAAACGGGTGTACTTTTTGGATGTTGTCGGTTCTTCTCCAGATTTTCCCGATTCTCTCTTCTCTAATATCCTCTTCAATTTGGTGGTGTTGACCTTATTATAACAGGACTTGGTTCTGTTGCAGAGTGACTGCTATACCAGGACCTTCATCCAGCCTGCGTAAGTCAATGGGTATAGGTAGCTCCTTCAACTCGTTGAACTTTATCAAATTCTCAGTCAAAGTGTGGTATCCAGCACCTTTGTCACTGCGAGTACTTTGCGCAGGGCATTGCAATGCTTCGGGTTTTGCTGTCTGACAAAGAATGCATGCTGTCCAGTCCGTCAGTTGTACCGGTTTTGATCGACCAGTTTCGCTCTGTGGAGTTATAAGCTGTACTCTGCTTGTCATCTCGGAACCCTTGGTTGCATCCGTTAGAAGTCCACCACCGGAAATAGTCTTCTTATCTATTTACACCTCGGATGATATATAAAATATAGACAATCAGAACATCGTAAAAGGAATGCCAATAACTGCCAACATGGTAGCATCATGATGCATTTTTACTCTCACTCTTCATACCATATGCTTTATGAAATATTTAAAAGTGAATAAGCATATGGTATGTCGCTGCATAGAATAAAAATATATTATGAAGCTACTGTGAGGAAAGTAACTCTGAGATATTCGTTTTACGGTGTCTATACTGCAATGTGCTATTGAACGGTGAACGTATGGATATTGAAACCTCAGTTTGAAGGTTAATGTTGTATGGTTACTGAAATATGGAACACCGATGGTTGTTTTCAGGGACGGCAGCTCTACAGCTCTAGTATGATACGCATCCAGTGTAGTTCCAAATGGCACCATAGTGATTATTGACCTTCAAAACATGGGTATAGAGGCCATATTTGTCATTGTTTCGTGTTTGGTTGCTGACATTTTGGGGAAAATATGTTTTTCGTTAATGGCGGCAGTTAAATGGCCGCCACGGTCGACAGGGGGCTTTTACGAAATGGCTCTACATTTGGAAATCTTCAAAAAGGCATAATTTACGTTTGTGGAAAATTTCATGCTTTTATGACAAAAGGAACAATTCCTTGATATTTTCACACACATCGCCTGGACTATTAGAGAGTAGGCTGAACATACAGGACTAGTTCCTTTCAGTCTCCGTTGAAAATAAAAATTATTTGGTTATAAATACCTGAACGTATCTTCTTCAGTCTCCTTGTAGACCTTTCCATATTTGGTTTTAAACATACTCCATTCCTCGTCCGATGACGGAGCCAAAATACATTGTACAGTCACAATAGAGAACACCACGAAAGTCCTCATCGTCTGTAAGGATTCTGAAAAGATATTAGCAAAGCAATAGGACATAATGTACAGTCACAATAGAGAACACCGCGAAATTCCTTATCGTCTGGATAGATTCTGGTACAATACTGGCAAAGCACCAGGACATAAAGTACAATCACAATAGAGAAAACCAGGCCCGACGTTCATTGCAAATTCATTGCAAATGAGGTTTTGCAACGAATTTTGGTAATAAAATATTTATTTCGCATATGTGTATATTTTTGCACACATGTACATGTACGAAAGATTTTCATATTATGTAGACCAAAATATATGTGCGAAAATATTTTGAACTACACATATGAGCAAAACTTTTCCAAATACATGTGGAATTTTTTACTCAACAGACCTTTGACCAAAATTCAAATACATGAACTATTAAGCGATAACATGCACTGGAGCACAATTGAAAGCTGATCAAAAGATATTTCGCAGAATGGCTTACATAAATTTCACGAATGCGTTCTTTAAAGGGAGAGACCACGTTCATTTCCATGCGCCTATGTAGCAACACCATGACGAATACCCTGGATTATTATAGTATACAGACACCTCAAATCAGGACAAACAATACACACAATGTGGATATTTGTCAGAGCAGAACCTTCAACATGCATCACTATTCATCTTCAAGAAAGGGCAACAGTAATACATACTTTACAGAAGAACACCAAGAATTGTAAATGGCGACCATATGGAGTTGCCAGAAAGGTGATGTTTTCTTCGTTTTGCTTCAGAATGTTCACTTTTTAGACCGCCAGTGGACAAACAGTTTTTATATCATATCAGATTATATTTACTACAAAAATGAAAAATTAGAAGAATCTTACCGAAAAATCAGCCACAAATTCCCTCTAGAAAAATGACACCACTGTGACGTCATCAGAAGGGCGTCTTGAATTTGTTTTTTACATTGTTTGATTGACCTGAATCCAGGGGTATATTGTTGTAAGTTTCAGCTCCCTAGCTCAAGGCATGAGAACAGTATTTAGGGATGGAGAAATTCCCCTTCCCCAGGCCTGAATAGAACCCGGCCTTGTGCAGTTAACATGGAAACAGGCTATATTTCCCATCACATTCAGTTAGACATTTATCCCAAAGGATGTGTGCAAAAATGATGCAATGTTTCTACACATACCATGGTAATATCCGTTTTATCTCACTTCACGTTATCTCACTTCAGGTTATCTGAGCTTGACGAGTTATTTCTGAGAGTTCAAACATATTTGGCTTAGGGAGGCGAGTGTTATTGTTACGGAGTATTTGGAAAATGTCGAAATGAGCATGCTTGAAGATAATCACGGGCAATATGTTCCTGGTCTTGTGTAAATGTTAAATACAGAGCAAGCATAAAACACAAGAGCCTGCAAAATACCATCCAAATATTGACAAAAGCGATTAATTTTGAACCATACATTTGACAATTTCCCAAATTTATCTTTTATTCCGGGTACATAAAGTTAGATTTAGGAAATTGTTTCGAATCAATTGTCTACTGTATGGGTATATAATATCCATGTTGTCAATATTTGTATGTTACCCTTTCCGTTTTCTTCCACCATAGTGTGTATACATTAGATTGACTGAACGTGAGAGAGCAAGCTGGTAAGTTTTTCACTTCATCGTTGTGTTTCATGCTTTTACTCTCAGTGTCAGTATTTAACATTTACACGAGACCAGGGCACTTTCTAAAATACTTTGTACAACAACAACACTCGCTTCATTAACCAGTTAACGTGATCTGCTTCCGAGCATCGCAGCATCTGTTGTGAGACATTCCACCGCTCTCCACACCCCACCTCTCCCAGTACCATCGCTGTCACAACACATGGCGCTATATGCTACTGCTCTACGACGTTGGGAAATACATAAATAAAAGGTAATACATGACATGAATAAACTGTAATATGATTTGAAATGATATATACTTACAATATATATATATGTATTGTAAAGTAGTAGTATAAAGTCTCGGGCTTGATATGGATCATTATATCGATAATTAGACCATGCCCTGTGCACTTGCTCTTTAACCCTGTTGGAGATATATAAGTGTAGAAAACTGTGTAAGTTATGGAGGCGTATAACTACTGACAAACTAGGACGCTTCATGATTCGAGATATATTTGGTTACTCGTAGTGCACTACAGCATGCAGTCAATTTTTAGTCCCCAATAATATCCCAGTAAAATGGCACTAAGCAATTACTTATGTCATTGTACATGTAAAACTACAGACTTCACCAAAATGGTTGGTGCATCGGGGAAAAAACTAACAGATAGCGAATTGGGTTGAATCGATGAACAATTTTCCCATCTACGAAGGATTTCATATCTTCTTGATCTGCAACCTACCTGCATTGGAACCCTTGTAGTATACCAGCACAATTGCCCTATCAGTAATCTAATGAATGGCGAGCATACATTTTTTCTTCGCGAATATGTTGGTATGGATTATGACGGCGAACGATGTTCCCAAAATTTCTTCTCGGACTAATTATTGGGCAGTTGTGTTGACACACTGCCAGGGCTTCAATTGCACGTGGATTGCAGATTAAAGCTTAACAGAAACCATATCATTTGTAAATGCACACGTTTACGAGAAATTATTCATAAAATCAATCTAATTTGATAGAAATCTTTTTAGCCGTCGAAATTTGAATTTATCTCGCTGCATCATTCATTTTGACGAAGATTGTATGTCTATTCGTTTGTCACTGGTTCAACATTTTAGAGCTTAAAATGGGTAGTTGATTATTTAAAACCCTTAAATGATCCCACTTCCATGATCATACGGTCTGGTGATCATTACGTATCAGTTGGCTGAGAAAATTGTGATTAGATCATTATTTCTAAGACAATATCGTCATTAATTCATCATTTCTGAGAAAATAATGGACCTTGAATCAGCTTTTATATAAATAAAGGCAATGAATAACCATTAAATTCAGAGGAAAACCAAGAGTCCTCTTAAATTTTAGATCATTTAAATTGTTGACTTTACCAAATAAGAAGTAATTTCACTGGTATTATTTATCGAAATTTAAATATTACAAATAATAATTGTCAATATCTTCATCTACACCAACAAGAATCGTTAATAATTATGAGAAATTAGGCCATATTTAGTGGGACAGGACTCTTGCCAACCAACAGGCTAAATAACTGGATAAAAACGCACTACAAGTTCCTTGTCCCTGGCCTTTCAATTTATTGAGATCTGCCTTTCGTAACCTGTGTCTAATTCTGCTTAACCTCAGGCTAGTGACCGTTTGAATTTCATGTGTTTTACATCTCCAAGATGTACAAATGAACAGTTTCAAACAAAGCGAGACTGAGATACATAATCTACAAAACGGCTTGGAAATTCATTTGGATAAAGAATTATGGTCAGTGTTTAGGATGTTATGCATAAAATATCATCATGTCTCAATGACATCATTGGAAATTGTTGACCGCTTCTCTCTTGTAGGAAACCGTCTTGTGTTTTTTTATTATTTTTATTTCATACACATTTGGAATTTGTTCTGTCATACGAAATAGGTCTTTCGATTATTGACGTGGAAATTATTTCATGAACGACAACTGAATATTGAATGTCGGATCTGAGGCTTGCTATTATACAATAATAAACTGTGCTCATAGTTTTGAGCTCATAACTTATTTCAATGGTATTGACCTGCTCACCTCTTGATTCCCCATGCAATGATAACATTTTTTACCCGTAAACCATATAATTCACTGTCATTCGTGAACCTTTGTTACACATCACCGAACACTTTTTCCTCGGAGAAATATATCTGTGTATTTCGTGCAAAGTCAAAACAAATTGAAAAAAAAAGTACAATTAAAGAATTTATGATATCCCCAGATTGAGAATCCTGAAAGCCTGACACAGAATCAGATCAGATTATTTATAGTCGGTTTTGGCACAAAACGATAAAACACTCGGTCATTGGGAATTATTGTCCACGACTGTGGGTGTGCGTACGCATATACGGTATGTGAGGATTGAGCTATAGAACCTATGCAACTACGTACAACATATAAATAACATACATGGCTAAACTTAAACTACGGAGAATACATAATTTCAGCCACATTAAAGCGTACATAGGATGAGTTATGACTGCTTAAAACAATTAAATAAAAACAATGTGAACCATTTGATATTAAATTTATCACGAACGATCGGAATTGTGTATCAAATTACATAACGGCGTGTTTTTCTTTTGATGGCTAAGTTTACCGATTAAGGAACACATAGAATATATGGTTAAAAAGGCGCTCTGCTCATTTAGATTGAAGTATTCCATAGTATGATTATGGATAATAGTGGAATAAATATATATTTATATACAGCATGGAATATCGTTGCAGAAATGAATTAAAATACACTAAAACAATACCCATAACGCATAGTGACCCCAATATCGTCCTGATTTTATGACAATTTGACCAAAAGTGTCGCAGTACGAACCTGACAAACAAACAGACAAGCAAACAAACGAACGAACGTGTTTATAAATTATAGTAGGATACCTAGACTGATTCAGACTAATTATTCAGTTGTAGAAATTCTATGGGTTATTTATTTCCCTGATTTTACCTGACCCTGTTAGAAAGTCTCCTGTAATCCAGAGTTGGGAGACCGAGGCGCCTCAGCCTGGCTGGATACTCTAATTCCAGGAGATAAAGAGTCATCTTGATAGCTCTACGCTGGATCCTCTCTAGCGGCCTGAAGTGTTTCTCACTACACACGGGCTCCAATTCGGGCTAGAATATTCCAAGTGCGGGCGTACCTGGGACTTCTACCTCGCTGTAGTTCACTACAGGATCACATGAGATTGCGCGAGAACTCGCTAGGAGGCATGCGCTAACTTGTATTTTGGATGCGAAGGACGTGTTCTTACACTCATGGAGTCGGAGTTGATACTCTTGCTCCAGATGGTTCTGACTATTCGATGGAAAATCTCACACAGAAGGCTCCTTCTGATAAAGGAGGAAAGGCTAAATCCTCGGAGTCGAGGAACACTACTGGTAGCTCTGCGAGAGCACGTGGTTCATCCAGTACGGCCACCATTACCAAATCTGACCAGGCTCAGGCAGATACTGAAAGGGCGGAACTAGCTTTATGCCCCACACAGCCTATTCCCTCGGAAAAGAAAGCTAAATCAGCAAAAAGCCCAGATGCGATGGACGCATTGAAAAATATGCAGGGACAAATGTTGTCCGCCATGACGGATATGTCAGGTAATTTTAAAGTCCTTACGGATTTCATCATGTCTGATAACGGCATGAAACGACGTGCTGATTATTCTTCCTCCTCTGAAGATCAAGTGCCTGCCAAACGGCAAAAGTCCCCTGAATCAGTTGGGCTAAATTTGGACGCACTGGTGAATACCTCGGACGAAGATGCCAGGCCAGGAAAAAATCCTGATCCAGTCGATGACGGTGTTTGCGACTCTGATGAAAATTTTATTGAAAATATTTCTCAGGAATATGGCAGTTCAGACAAAACGGCAGCTGCAGTTGCTCCTAAGGTGGCAACGCTTGTGCAAAAGATGATGGACAGTAAGATGTCCGAAGCGAAATTGAAAGAAATTACTGATAAATATGACCGGCCTTCAAATTGTGAAGGTTTGAACCCAGTCAAGGTTAATACAGAAATCTGGGATAGAATTGAAAAGCCTGTGCAAACCATTGATCGCAAAATGCAGATTTTACAGGTAAACATTCAAAAGGCTTTGTCCGCTATTTTGCCACTTGCCGATAGTTTGGCAATGAAGAAAGCTTCGGAGAGAAAAGCTAATATTAGACGCGCGACGGATGCTCTGGCAATATTGGCGCAGTCTAACATAGAGATCAATCTTCGCAGGCGAGATCTGATCACACCTCATTTGAATAAGTTTTACCAGTCTTTGTGTGGGACTGAAACACCGGTCACTAAACTGTTATTCGGAGATGATCTCCCGAAACGTATTCGGGATATCAAAGAAACCAACCGTGTGGGTCAAAATTTGTAGAGATATTCATGGACTCACGGGGACATAGAGGCAAATCTTATTGCCCGAACAGAAAGCCTTGTTTAGGCAGAAGAGGCTGGAAGCCAAGCCGCTATCCATACCAGGGATACAACAAAAACTCCTTCAAAAGGAAGAAGGAAGGAAGCGAGAAAAACTAGACCATTTATCTCCTGAGAACGGGGAGACAGGTAAGGTCAGTTTTCCTGATTCATTTCGATCTGGTATACAAGCTAATCCATTTCATGCAGGCAGGCTAGCAATGCATGTTGATCAGTGGGCTAAGATTACGACGGATCCCTGGGTACTGAATGCAGTTTCAGGCTATGTGTGCTGAACCAATTCAATTTAGAATGCCTGGCCAAATCTGTTTCAATCGGACAGAGTCTGAATTAATTTCAAAAGAGATTGATACTTTGTTACAGAAAGGTGTGATTGAACATTGTGGACATGAATCTGGCGAATATATTTCCAATGTTTTTCTCGGAAAAAAGAAAAATGGAACATACAGAATGATTCTGAATTTGTCCAAATTCAACCAGTTTGTCCAATACAGACATTTTAAAATGGACACAATCCACTCAGCAATAAATCTGGTCAAAAAGAATTGTTTCTTCACTTCTATTGATCTACAGGATGCCTATTATTCTGTGCCAATTAGTCCAGAATATAGAAAATTCTTGAAGTTTCGCTGGCAAGGGTCATTTTATCGTTATACCTGTTTGCCAAATGGACTAGCTTGTGCCCCACGAGTTTTCACAAAAATAATGAAGGCTCCATGTGCAACCCTACGTTCTATGGGTGTTATTTTACTCATTTATATAGATGATGCACTGATTGTTGGCTGTAGTCATGATGACTGCCAAAAAAGTACAGACATAGTTGCTGAGCTTTTGGAAAAATTGGGCTTTGTTGTTCATCCCATCAAATCTGTATTAAACCCTTCATATGTAATTCCTTTCTTGGCTTTTACCATCGACTCTGTTAACTTGACACTGTCTCTTACACAAGAACAGGCAAAGAAAATTAAGCAGGCTTGTATTTCATTATTGAGAACTGCTAATTCTGTCTCGATCCGTCATGTTGCGGAAGTTGTTGGAATGATGGTATCAAGTGTACTTGGGGTGGAATATGCTCAACTTTATTATCGACAGTTGGATATTGAGAAATCCTTAGCTCTTAAACTAGCTAAAGGTCAGTTTGATGCCATGATGCATCTTAGTGCAGAATGCAGGTTAGATTTGCACTGGTGGATTTGTAATATAGCATTGTCGCACAGAGCTCTCGAACACAAAAATCCTGAACTGCATCTTACATCAGATGCGTCCACCACAGGTTGGGGTGGTGTATGTGAAGATAACTCAACTGGGGGAAACTGGTCTTCGTTAGAGCGAATGCACCATATTAATTATCTGGAGCTTTTGGCAGCTTTTCTAACCCTCAGAACATTTTGCTCGCATGTGAAGGACATCCATGTCCACATGGATGTAGATAATACCACAGCTGTCGCTCATCTGAATAAGCAAGGAGGGAAGAAAAGTGAGTATTTTGGTATCACTAAAACCATTTGGCTCTGGTGTATTGCTAGAAATATTTGGCTCACTGTTGGTTATCTCCCTTCTGCTAAGAATGTTGAGGCAGACAGGCAGTCAAGAAGGGACCATGATCATAAAGAATGGAAACTAAATCCTACTATTTTCAGCCAAGTGTGTGCTGTATTGGGAACTCCAACCATTGATTTGTTTGCATCACGACTGAATTTTCAAGTGTCAAGATACGTGTCCTGGAAACCTGATCCAGGGGCGTATGCTAGTGATGCATTTTCATTGATATGGGACTTTGACCTAACTTATATTTTTTGTCCTTTCAGTCTCATCGGGAAAGTGCTACGGAAGCTCGAAACAGAGAGGGGCGAAGCGATTCTGATAGCTCCAATGTGGCCTACACAGGTGTGGTTCGCGAACATGCTGAGGATGTTAGTGAGCGAATCTTTAATACTTTTGAGAGGGAAAGATACCTTAATTCACCCCTGCGACAGCAGCCGCGTCTATCCACTGGACAAGATGAGACTTCTGGCTTGTCGTTTATCAGGCGATCCCTGCAAACCAGAAATGTTTCGCAAAGGGCTGTCGAAATCATACTGTCTTCTTGGAGAGAATCGACTAGACGGCAGTACATTGGCTACCTCAGTCGGTGAAAAAGTGTTTGCAGTCAGAGGGGTGCCAATCCCTACGGTCCGAATTTGGGAACTGTGATTGATTTTTTGACAGTTTTGTTTGATAGCGGATTAAGTTATAGCGTCATTAACACTGTCAGGGCGGCGTTATCTTCAGTTATTATTATTGATAATCAGCCTGTGGGCTCTCATCCGATTGTTATCAGATTGCTGAAAGGCATCTTCCAGTTACGGCCTGCATTGCCCAAGTATAATGTCACGTGGGACACTTCTCCTGTATTGGATTATTATGCTCGGAAGACTCCGGCAAAGACTTTGACTTTAAAAGACCCTACTATGAAACTTGTGATTTTAATTTCACTTTTGAGTGGACAGAGAGTTCAGACTTTTTCATTTCTTGATTTAAGAAATATGTTTTTAAGTAAATCTATATGCAAGTTCAGAATTGGTGATTTACTTAAACAGTCGGGTCCTAGTAATCACCAGGGAGAGTTAGAACTTCCTGTATATCCTGCCGATAGGCGTCTATGTGTTGTTACATGTATTACAGAGTATCTGAACAGAACTAAGACTCTGAGGAGTACTGAAACTAAACTGTTATTGTCGTTTGTCAAGCCTCACACGGCAGTGAGTAAAGACACTATATCCAGAGTCAACCCCTGGTTGACATGTCCATATTTGCCCCTCACAGTACCAGATCAGCCTCGACCAGTACTGCATCCAGGAACTCTGTACCCATTCAGACTATTATGAAAACGACAGGCTGGCGTCAAGAGTCTACTTTTGCAAAATACTATCAGAAACCGGGTTATGATCCAGGTCAGTTTGGCCGGTTTGTTTTGAGTAACCGTTAACTGTTATATTCGTTACTGATACACTTCTGAGATGAATCATAATACATATGCGAGTCCTTTTGTATTGTGGCAATTAAATCATGTGATTCTGCGAATCTGCATATAACTTGGAAATCACCAATTTTGGTGTTTTACTCAAAGAATAAAGAGTATTACTTTGGTGATATTTGGGTTTATTATGGTTTTGTTTTCGTAACCATATGCCGCTTTGAACATCTCATGTGATCCTGTAGTGAACTACAGCGAGGTAGAATTCAAAATTAAACGAGAACTTACCAAGTTTGAAGTTTGATTGGAATTCTGCCGAGCTGTGTTGTTCACGTAGGGATTTTTAATTTTTAATTATATAGGAGAGTGGAACTAACAGATTCTATTGCGAAAATGGTGTCAAATAAATCGACTCATCCGATTTGCTTTCTTAACGTTCTCTGTAATATATCGATCGATTTGAGCTTTGATTAAAAAATCACCCCTTAATCATTTTCGTGATCCAAGTGTGCTCCTGGTATCAGCTGATCCAAAGACATACGCGTTCTAGTCGTTGACCAATCGGCATCACTTTATACTTCACTTGATTAAACTGGAGGAGCCAGATATCACCACTGGTGCTTACCGTCTAAGTCCAACTGTAGATATTGACTGTCCTAAGGCTTAACCCTACCTGGCCTAGGCACTTCGCCCCCTTGTTTTTTTTGCTTCTATCTCCGGAACGACGAAAAATTGAGAGCTGAAACTCCTTGACTTTTTAGATTATCATATTGGGGTAATTTTGAGCCTATTTACATGACCCCCCCTCCCCCAGAGCAGAGGATCATGGGTAAATTCAAAATGGCGGCCATGTGGGGTACCAGAAAAGTTATGTTTTCGTCATATTTCTTGACTTTTTTTGCTTTTCTGTATGGAAGAGTGAGTAAAACTGTTTTATTTCATATCAGATTATTATTTACTAATTTATCATGCAGTTTTTGCGAAGAAAAAAACGAAAATAAAAAATCGAAAATTCTTACCGAAAAATCGCCCAAAAATGCTTTTTGAAAATGACGTCACAATTCCGCCACCTCCCCCCCCCCCAGGTTGCGGTACACCCCAAATCGCCCAGGGCAGATAGGGTTAATTAGGGGGAACTGAAAATTTAATAGGCTCATTATACCAGAAGCGCGCTGAGTATAACTCATGGGGACGTTCTCTACATAACCTCAGACGATTCCAGATTCAACCTAGTCTTGCTCTAGGATTTCAAGACTCAGACAACTTATAGAATTGGAGACAAGTTGTAGAATACGACGTGGAATTTATTATTTTCTAAAGCTGGTTAAGATGGAACAAACAAGCTGCTGACAAAACCTCTGTAATATCGTCTTGTGTCGATCGTGATATAGAGTCTTGATGTACAATGAATAATGATACAACTTACTTGTTCCTATTTTATGCAACAGAGTTTAAGTATCAAATCATAAAAGTACAATTGACACTAATTTAAAGTGATGCAGTATTCTGATTGCTGACCATGCAGTTCCCGTCTGTACAAGGAGCATGAATGTCAAAGTTTTTAAAATACTCCAATTTGCATCAATTACAAGAGTCTAGTCTGTCATTCATAATTCAGCCGTCGTCCATTAGAGAATATCCGCGTCCATAATCCAAAGACCTATCCCATATTCCATATAACAGTATTAGCACCAAATTCAAAAAGATAATCATAGTATACATAAACATAGGCTTGTTTCCTGCAAGAGAGAAGCGGTCAACAGTTTTCAATGATGGCGGTAAGACATCACGATGTTCCAAAAATATCAAATCCGTATCGCTGATCAGTATTCTTAATCCATAATATTCGTTGTGAAGTCGTCATCTAAAGAATGATGTATCTCAGTCACGCTTTGATTGTGGCTGTTCATATGATTACCATGAGGATGTTGAAGTACATGGGTTCATACGGCCCCTAGCCCTGGGTTAAGCGGAAATAGACGCAAGTTACGAAACGTAGCGCCATAGATCTTGCACGCTACGATCGTATTTTGCTATCAGCATGCGATATGTATCGCCAAATTTGAGAAACTTTGAGCGGAGGCGCTTGGTGGAATAGCCCTGTTTTATAAGTTTCTGCAACAATGTTTTGTGACGTTGATTAAAATCGTCACATTTAACACAGGATCTAGCAAATGCTACTAAGCGAGATATATATACGCCATATGCAGGTCCCACTGGAATATTACTGTCCAGAAAGGGATAGTTTACGATGTCGAAATTGTAATCATCTCTTTTGTCATGAAGTCGACGAGAGAGAATGCCCGCTTCATTTTTGTAGAGATATAGATCTAAATATGATGTGCCTGTAGGGCTGTCTGTAGTTTCCTTCAGATCCAGTGAAGGTGGATATATATCCTTCACTGCGTCATTTATATAGCGATTATCTACAGCGAGAAGATCGTCTATATAGCGTTTGGTGAATGAGAAGGAACGGGCTGATACTGATCAGCGATACGGATTTGATATTTTTGGAACATCATGATGTCTTGCCGGCATCATTGAAAACTGTTGACCGCTTCTCTCTTGCAGGAAACAAGCCTATATTTATGTATACTATGATTGTCTTTTTGAATTTGGTGCTAATACTGTTATATGGAATATGGAATAGGTCTTTGGATTATGGACGCGGATATTCTCTAATGGACGACGGCTGGATTATGAATGACGGACTAGATGCTTGCAATTTGAATGGATTTTGAAAGCGCCTGCATATAGTCATATCCATAAGAGAACAGATATAGGTCAGCCAACAGGGGTGCACAATTAGTACCCATTGGAATACCTATATGCTGCTGATATATTGTGTTGCCAAATTTCACATAGATATTTTTAATGAGAAATTCAAGCAACTCTATAAACAAAGAAACATCCCATGAAAAATCATACACAGCAGTTTCATCAAAGTTTCGTGGTGAGGAACTTGAAATAGGTACTAACATGAACACAGTATCACAAAGTGACCAGCTGCCAGTATAGATATACCAAACACCTGAAGTTAATTTAGAGTCGAGTGCTCAAAACTTGCGACGACAAGTAGGAAGCATGGAACATGATACTACCATCTCTAGTTTTGGTCCATACACGGTATACGCTGTCTTCAAATCACTATGATACTGTTCAGTATCTGTGTGATAAACGGTATAGACCAAGAGCTAGGGCACTTTTAATTGTACGTCGGAGGCTAAAAGGTTTGACCAAGTTTTCTAGACGCGCATTTTTTTGTCTGAAAATGCGCATCTTGGTGGCCAAAGCTGCTGCATTTCAGGTGAAAAATGCGATTTTTTTTTACCAAATTTTCATGGAAACTGATAAAACGAGTGTATAATTTTCGAATATTTAACTGTGCCTCCATATTTGCCTCCAAGTTGAAGGTGTTGAACTGGTCCAAGCATATATATGAGACAAAGCCATATGTAGTTGATTACAGTGTTCGTACGAAATGAGGTTAAAATTGTTCAAATCCATATAGCATATCGCTAGAATTATCTCGCTGATATCTTTATTTCTACCAGTAGGTTATTTTCAAGCATTGGCCTTTCAGCGATATCAAATATGACCATGGTCACCCGACTCTTGTGACGAAATGTGCCCTAAAATTACACGTACATTATTTTTAAGCAGAATCTGCCAAATATGTGTTTGTTGTTTTTGCAGAGGCGTCAATTTGGCTCCACCATCTGGCTCATCTGTGCAAATAAAGAACTGACAATTTCACCAACCTGTATTTGGGTTATGCTGTATCAAACAATGCAACGTCACATCAACCTCGTGAATTACAAACGTCATTCAACATATTTCTTTCTCGAAATTTGTCATTTATTTTTATTTTGCATTTATACATATATATTTACATGTAACTGAATACAACTATTTCTCTTCAAATATAATAACTACATGTCCTTTGTGGTAGAAAAAACGAACAAAGCCTATACGCTAAAGTAAAGTATAATAGTGTATATCAGATAGTACAGACAGTATAATAATGTATATCAGTGAGTTATGAAGTCAATAAAAGTACCATATGCGATTAACATTGCATAATTATTAGCTTTACATCACATTTTGGCTTCTTAATGCAGGGACATGTCTTTGAGTATTTTTTCGTTGATGAATAATTGGCAGCATGCATTTCTTATATATTAAACCTTCCTATTAAGAAACTCATTGGGTGTCAAGTTTTCTTTCCTGAGTTTGACGGATTTTGGTTTAACCCTTTCTGGAAGGAGTGATAGAGGATGGAAATTTATCGCTCTTTTTAACTTTTCGCGGTATCGCCAGGATGAATGAGAATCGAGAGCCAAAACTTTCAAGGTTTTCGAATATTACATTGAGCAAATTTTTAGCCCATTTCCATAATTCTAATGATTAACCATCATGCTTTAATTCGAATTGACGCTCAGACGAGGGTCATCCATAAATCGTGCCTTAATACGCATTATTCTTAGCTCAGTGTGCAAATTTGTTAACATCAATAGATCTTACGTCCGAGCCTATTGCCTTACGCATATTTTGAATATATTCAAAAATATATAATATAATAAGCGTAATTTTCAGCTTAAAATATGATGGTAGAATTCAAAATGTCTGACAGCTATAGGCATTATAATTAGCTCACTGAGCAAATGTACGAAATTCGAGTGATCTCTATGCATAGTCTAACATCTTATTCCAATTTTGAATCTATATACATACATGTATCCCTAAGATTAAGATATGATGGTCAAATTCAAAATAGCGACCATATGGGGTCATCAGAAGATCACAATTGTTCATGTTTCTCAAATAGTTCAAGGCATTATTTTTAGCTCAATGTGCAATTTTATCAGAACCGAAGGATCTCTAAGCATAGCCTAGTATTTTACGCTCATTTTGTGTCTATTTATATATCCCTAAGATCAAGGTTTGATGGTCATTTCAAAATAGCAGTCATATGTGGTCATCTTAAAAATTAAACTTTTTCATGTTGCTCGTATACATATGTAGTTCGAGGCATTAATGTTAGCTAATTGTGCAAATATTTCCAAACCGATAGATAGATCTCTAAGCATAGTCTAATATTTTATGCCCATTATGCTTTTCTCCAAGATTAAGATTTGATGGTAAAATTCAAAATTGATTGATGATATGTTAAAAGTGATTTCTCTTTTGAACCCTACCTTACGAAAATTAGAAATGCTAATCATCGTATTGCTTTAGCCAGACTGAGAACTTCCTCACATAAGTTGAGAATTGAAACAGAAAGACACGGGAGTAATAGGATTGACCGTGAGGAGCGAGTATGCCAATGTTGTGACAGAAACGAAATTGAAAATGAGTATCATTTTTTGTTAGTATGTCCTCTTTACACTAATATTCGTGAATTCTATATACAAAAATATTATTGGAGAAAAACAAGTGTCTTCAAGGCCATTCAACTTATGTCAAGTAGTTCACAGGGAGTTTTACGTAAACTTGGTAAATATATATAGGAAGCATTTAAACTGAGAGAAGCATTTTTTGTTAAATAGCTCACTTTCACGCCTTTGTTCAAAAGTTTGTCTCAAGTGCAAATTAAACGAATATCTTGTAGTCTAGGGTCCTGCATATTTCAGAAAATCTTTACCAGCTGATTATTACTTGCATCTAGTTGTATAAATGGTCGCTTCGACAATCCAATTTCAGATGTATATCATGTACTATGACAAGGGGCAGGATATGCCCAAGTCTAATAGACCTACTACTATTGGTATTCATATGAGGCCACCTGAAAATCAATTTTTTCCATCTTACTGGTATAGTTCAAGGCACTATTCTTAGCTCGTTGCGCAAATATATCAAAACAGAGGGATTTTTAAGCATAGCCCAACATCTTGCGCCCATTTTGAATCTATTCGCGCATCCTTAAGTTCAACATATTAGAGTCATCTGCAAATCGTAAGTTTTCATGTTACTTGTATAGTGTAAGCCATTATTTTTGCAAATTTATCAAAATTGAGAGGTATGTGTACAGTCTGACATCCCATTTTGAAGTTATTTGGCTGTCAAATTAAAAATGACAGCTCTGTGGGATCATCTGAAAATCTTGCTTTTCCATGCTGCTTCTATAGATAAAGGCAATATTCTTAATTGATCATGCAAATTTATCAAAGCTGAATGATTTTTCATCATAGTCAAACACGTTGTGCCATTTTGAATCTATTTGCTTAGACTTCAGATTAAAAACGCTAGTTAAATTCAAATGGGAGAGGAAAACCTATAAAAAAAATATTCAAGACTTTTCTAGGACGCCATTTTGAATCTACCTATGATTAATTGTTCTAGAATTTCTCAAATATGCCAAATTCAACGCCTACTGGACAACGTTACTGCAGCAAGCACATCAATTCGATTTAAGAATACACTGTTGTTTTTGTCACATACTCAGCTAAATAAACACAGTAAACATAGTATTATAGTAAGTTGAATGAGACCATAGCTCCTAGATGGTTACGAAAATTGAAATTTATTCATGATGGGGGTAGGGTCTAGAGATGCTGGTCTAGGCCACACCTACTAGAGATGCTTGTCTAGGCCACACCCACTAGATATGCTTGTCCAGGCCACACCTAACACTAACCTAACACCTATTTTTTGCCAAACAACCAGATTATGATAGAACATAGGCCAGGGTATCTGAAAAATGACCTTGAAAAATCCCCGAGAAGCACAAGGAAAAAGCGTTAACCCTTCTACAGTCTCCAGTAGGGTGTGACTTAGAGGGGTTGGGGGAGATAGTCTTAGGTATTTGAGAATAACGCCTACAACATTCTTATGGTTGGGGAACGGGATCAAGGTAGATCAGCGCACAAATAGCATTTCAAATTGTTTGGGATCTTCGCCATTTTACGTCACTGTGATACTGAGCTTAAAATAATTTTAAACGTTGTATTATTTACAAGTGTGCTCACTGTTTACTGTTCATTGTTTCAACCACAAACATGGAAAGGACATGCAATTACTATACTACAACAGAAACAGCTGTGTTCTGTTAAATTCATCTGTCTGTTACCCTGTGTGACATACGTTACATCGTTTGATACATCATGATCCAAACACAGGTTGTTCAATTTTCAGCTCTCTATTTGCGAAGATGAGCCAGATGGTGGAGCCAAATCGTTGTCTCTGCAGAAAAAACCCACATTTTGGAGATTCTGCTGAAAAATGGGATAGGGGTAAATTTATGGCGAATTTCGCCACAAGAATCTGGTGACCATGGTCTTTTTCTCACGTGTGTGCTTGGACCAGTTCAGCACCTTCAATTTGGAGTCAATATGGAGGCGCAGTTACATGTCTGGTAATTATACATTCGCTTTATCAGTTCCGTTGAAAATTTTATTAATTTTTTTTCGAAAAATCGCATTTTTCATCAAAAATGCAACAGCGTTGACCCCCCAAGACGCGCATTTTCAGACTCGGCACAACATTCTGATCTAGAAAACATGGTCAAACTTGTTGGCCTCCGACGTACAATTAAAAGTGCCCTAGCTCTTGGACCAGTATAAAAAAATAACCTACAGTGGTTATGGGATATGATAAAATATAAAATGTAAATCTTCAAAACACATCTGGTATTTCACACAGTGTATAATGAGAGCAACACTGAGTAGCATGGAACTCCCTTCAAATACTGGAAATGGTTATCTACATGTCTACTATTTACCACAATCTATAAATGTTGAATACTATTTTACTATATTTGCGATCTACCGTATTTTGCTTTCCAAAAAAAATCAACAAATCAACCCCATATATGTATGCTTTGACATTCTGAGTTTTGAGCTCTTTTTTAGAAACTAAAGTTCGGTCCGCTCAATAATAGTGACGTTTTTCCGAGCGCCACATTTCATGTGTGAAGTATCATGTTTGTCGATTTCATGGTGCTTCGACGAGCCAGCACTTCAAAACCGCGCTATTGTGACCGCTCTGCCACACCGTCGTGATATGGATAGAACTCGAATTCGTTTGAATACGCTTTTGCGTTTCATTGACTGACCAAACACGTACTATATAGTGCTATAGAATCTCTGAGATAACGACTCTTCCAGATTTAGTCCGATATTCAGCCCAACATTATTCGTAACGACTTTTATTGACGAGTGGAGAAATTTCAACACGCACGCCATAAATCTAACCTGCATTCTCATTAAAGTGGGTCAACTGGCTGGGGGCTTATTTTTGTGTAATGCCGACTGATCTTTACCACAACGCCTCCAACATTCAGTATCAATCAGAATTATTAAATCTCATGTTGGTTAGCATATCGGACTATCCCAGACGTCGCTAAACTGCGCATGTGCAGGAAATACAAATCCAGAAACGTGTCTCACGAGAGATCCCTTATCACGGATATAGATAAAATACATCTGGACGTTTTTGGACAGCCATTCTGAAAGAAGACATCAGTGAAATCGCTGTTATTCTGTCTCAGGATGAAGTCTGTTTTTCTCTTACTCCTAACTCTGAGCTGTGCTGCAGGTAGGGAATTATTCAGATTTTATCTTGATTTGAAATGGAACAAAAACAATTTGTAATCATCCAGAGTTGAGATTAGTACTCCCAAACGTGAGAAGTTATCATAGTTGAGAATTACCAAACTTGCATTGCGAGTTGGAAAATGGAAGAAATGTCCAGACATTGAAAACTTTACCATCAGTACCTTTAAGGAAATGCCATATCAGTCTTACTGATAAGAAGTCAAATGACCCCACAGGGAAATATCCTGACTCTCAATATATGTTCAGCCATTTTGAAATATCAAAACTGTTCGCCTTTGAGACCGGCATGAAAGGAAACAATGTTTCCGGAAATAATGAGCCAGATATTTCTCCTTACCGGGCAGTAATTCCGTTTACAACAGGCATAATACTACCGTATTAATCTCCAATTTGTATAACCAACCATCCGGGCTGATCTCCTCTTTAATATAATATATAATAATTATCTCAGTGCTGATTTGTAATATAACATAATTCTCTAGGTTACTTTGGCATACAGGGTTTTGCTTCGGATATAGTAAATAGAGACTAAAGAGTTTCGCGCCAATGTAGCATACGGTAAAAAATATGGTTCGATTATTGATGCGGAAACTCTTCGTGGTCTGGGGCTAAACATCGAATGTCTGAGACACCTTCTTCCTTATTACTTTTCCTACGAAGTAGGCTCTCATTTGAAAATTGTCCGGTAATGAGTGAGTCATTGAGTCCATCCGCCCATCCGAATCCTTTCGTCGGCAAAATACGGAGAATCGTTGACATTAGAACCTTGATTTTTGACCTGAACGTGCATTAGGGGACTGTTACCAGCAAGTTCTGAGCTGACCTACTTAGGTGACATATAAACCTCGAAATTTTGAGAGGATTTCAGGTTAGTTCTAGATAGAGGGCCCCCAAGTCATCTCTCGACCGTCTTCCGTAGAGGGCCCTCAAGTCATCTCTCGACCGTCTCCCGTCAAGGTACACACTTAAATCATATCAAACCCTAATTCGTATGCCCTGTGACGTTAATCAAACTGCCCATGTAGTAATAAGTCGTACGAAAAAGATAATTCGCTTTGGACGACGGTTGAATATTGAATGTCGGATCTAACGCCTATAATTTAGGAACATACTGGATATATATAGGCTGCTAAGATATACATCACAACCGGGTCACTGAAAATGTCTGGACAGTGAGAATTTAAAGCAGGTCGAAAATCGGAGCGACGAAATTCGAGCAACAGTTACTTATCTCGACATTTCAGAGATAAATTATCAAAATAAAGGCCACAGAGACGGTATAATATCAAACAACCGATATTTTCGTTTTTGACCATGACTTCTGCCAGAATGTGGTGCTGGTGTTCTCGTTTTTCACTTTTTTTTTCTAAGGAAAGCACAGGTTTGTAGACAGTATTTGAACTTATCACCTTTGTATGGGAATACAGCGACCAGCAGCTCCATTGACAGATTCTGTATCAGGGCCCGACTTTCACCGCTTGACCCGAACTTATCAAGGAAAGTTCGACTTCTTTATTATATATAATATTACCAGGCCTGATATACGATATATAATCACATATTATGAAATCCGTGTGTCAAATACATCGATTCATGTACCAACATTCAGAAATTTAACATCAATTTCCGAGGAGGATGCGGTGAAAAAATGCACGCGAATTCTTTTGGGTGGCCTTAACCTTGGTCGCAACGATCAGAACGACTCTCGCTCAACAACAACAACAACAATAATAACAACAACAACATCTCTCATTCTCACCCACAAACATCAATCTGATTGATATTTTCAATCTTTCCAATATCCAATACCGTATCGGTTTGTACACAGATGTAATGGGATACTTTGCAGATAGAGAAAAAAAACGCCCTTTATGCGGTTTATTCCAAAGTTCACGAATTTCGTTTTATCTCGACAGTCTACCCCAGTGAGCAATTCGCCAGATTAATCAATGGCGCACGACAACATACTACCATCACAACGTGTGCTTGGGCAAAAGGTCAAGACGTTTTACAAACAGCGCAAAGGGAAAGTTCGAAATGCTTTTTGAAAAAAAAAACGTCCTCTGTTTGACAAAGGTGATAAATAAGTTACCATTCTCTGTGCTTGTTGGGAGGGGATTTGCCCGGTTTGCCAGCCAAAAGATTGTACATGTATAAAAACTCATTCACTGCGCTCACTCGCTTTATACGATCTTTTGGTTTGCTCGTCTGATAAATTCCCCCTCCCCCACCAACAATCACAGACATCGAAAACATATACATACATATATTTCGCGGATGAGATATCGAGTCTGATATTCAGCCTATGGGGACAATGATGTGTGGAGCATCTAAATGTTTGCTTCCCACTCCATCATACCTGATAGCAGTTACATACCATGTATAATTAATTAACACCACTGACTGGAGAGCGATGCTGGGTAAATTTAGATAAAGTTCGTGAAAGTTCTATGTGAAACAGGAAGAACAAACTATATTTTTCTCTATTATATTTGCGATGTTAACTTGATAATACTTCCCGCCGAAACAAAAAATTTCGCGATTATTCTAACCCGCTAACGGTAACCCTAACAGTAACTTATTTAACCCATAAAAGACCCTTACAGAAAATTCTTGATTACATTTTGCCTTCTAATTAGTCCTCTATTATATTTTCAGCCTTCTTCATTGACGAGATTGGTAAGTTTCCCCTTTTCCAATACCTACATGTATCGTGCAAAAGTACATTCGTTCAAACCGGTCTCATTTATTATTCTTCAATCTGATAAGAGGGACAAATAGCAAAACATGAGACGAGCTACGTTGGGGTAAAGTTTTGCATCACACTCTCTTCTGTAATTCCGGGACGAACAGGAATTAGCGACTGGAACTTTTCAACTCAAGGTTCATCACGTTGAAGCTTATTCATCAGGTACTAAATTCCTTGATAAATGATAAATGAGTTTGAACCGGCTGGAATCAGTTCCGAGTTCCTAATTCCTAATTCACGAATAAGGGTATTAGCTCTAGGAGTAAATACCATTTCTCCTACTATCATAAAGAAGAACTTTGAACTGTAACTGTCTAATGGAACTTTATATCAGTACAGAGGAATACGAATGTGATCTGATGACCAAGGATACTATTGGGTCAATGCACATTATGAAGATAAGAATACGAACGTCCCGATATCATTTGCCGTGTGAGGCACAAAACGACACCGTTTTCCATGTTACCCAAAGCTGAGCTTATGCAACGAGAGTAGTAAAGCAACCCTACTTATTATATATCAAACCGTTGTTGACCTACTATCTCTCCTGAACTACTTCCGGTACAGGTCACGTAACCGGAAGTGACCTTTGACCGTTAGCATGCTCAAAAACTGTACCAGAAACACCATTGCGCACAGGGTCAAAGGCTACTTCCGGTACCGCGACCGATGTTGCATTATTTTATTCATAATATCGACATAATAATATGTCCACAAGGAAACTGACAAGTATCGATCCCCATAATTGTCATATTGTGATCCGAATTGGCTGCAGACTATCATCCCTGCTGTTATTGGTCGAAAATGTTCTTTGACATGGCGATGACCTCAAGCTTGTGACTAGTCACATCGTGTCGGGTATGATGATGATTTATTTCGATTATGTATTACTATTTCAGGACCGTGCACGATTATGTGTATAATCAGTGCATGTACCACCGCTCGCTGCCCCTCGCATCCCGACGCCCAATGTAGGTGCGTATCCCTATCGTATATGTGTGAGCCTATTAACTCAACTATACTCCAAATATGGCGAATTGTTGCTCCAAATGTAATGTTCAGTACTAAATAAAGCCCTGCTACGTTACATGCGTATTTTTTTTCTTCTTTTTTTGCGCAAGTCAAATCTTGACTTAACAGGTGATGTGTAAAACCCAATTCGGAAAGACATACCATTGATGGCTCTACGAATTGTATTTCTTTATCTCTCGTTAGTGTAGTTTATATGTACACAGCTTGTCTATAGAACTACGTACGTGACGAACTATGTTCCCTTCTATATAGAAACCGTAATTCTATTCTCTTCCTTGTTTTCAATCTTCAGAGATCATTGCTGTCGGGCCCATTTCTACGTGAATGGACAACAAGTCATCTGCTAGAAGACCAAGCACTAATTGAACTGAAAGAAGATATGAAGGGAACGCGGTGATTTTAATCGATGAAATGTTGGATCAACCTCTGTTTGCTATTATGTAATAAACTCAATACTTCGTTTGATCGCAAATAGTATTTCACTGTTCATCGCCCCGATGTATTCAGTGATTTGCAATGTTTGGCAAGATATGCTTTCAATTGACCGTGAAATTACAATATCTACTGAGAACGAAGCCGATCGTATCAACAAACAATCATGACCACCCTATGACACATCTTTAAAGTGATCGTAAACCCTCAAGTAAAGTTTCCATCAAATGAAAAAACATTGCCAATAGTGTCGAAAAATATTTATTGTAATTTTTTTACGATTTTATTACACAGAGTAAACTGCAAATAAAGCATGGTATTATATGGTGGTCTGTTGCAATCATATCTAGGTCCGGTGACGTCACACGACCTTAATACATATATTTTTAACTTTGTATGCACTTTTCAATTCTTGATTGCTGATGTCGATGGTATCACACACGTTGGTAAATGGTCTCGTTCGTGTTGATCGTATCACCCACATCGCGGTTAATGACGCTCGTTGATGTGGACCATATTGACATAGGTGGCGATAACGACTTAGTTGACAATATTAGACGAGCGGATAGCTGGATTGTGTAGCTATGCCACAGTTGTTGTTACGGTTCCTGGACATCATGATGTAACCAGCTGTGCCCCACTCTGTACCCCAACTGTAACGAAAACAAAGAAGAGTTACATACACAAAATGGTAAATATTATTAGGAAACTTGCGAAATCCGAAACGATTTGACGGAGAGGTTTATAGATGATTAGAAAGAAGGGGGTTATGAATGTTGACGACAAAGCCGAACCATGACAGAAGAGGAATTCGCTTGGACTAAGGTCAAATGTGACATCGGAAACATTCAGCTTCCCACATTCTTTTTGAGCCAATTCGCATATTCTGAGGATGATGGGATCATGGATTAATCCACAATGGCGATAATAAGGGTCCTCTGGAATCTTTTACCTCAACATGGATAGCCTAGTACTATCCTTCTCGCGATTGGTCAACGTTTTCGTCAACTTCTGGGACGAGCAAAAGAACATGCACGAACCTGTTCTTGACGAGCCAGTAGTCTTTCCCATTGTCGGTTCCATAACCGACGACCAGCACTGCATGGCCGAGGTTTCTGGGGTCACACTGAGGCTCGTAGTACACACCAGACTTGTACAAATGGAATGATCTGTGACTGTCGTCGATAGCAACAGAAATTGGACCCACTGTGGCAACAGCGAACTGAAGAGCTGTCTCGTTGTCTCTTTTGATGTCCATGAATCCCGTATCGGTTGCTCCTACATTAGCGGCACTGAAGGTACACTTTTCGTCCTGAAGAAACGTCAGAAGTATCCAAATAAGAGGAAAATCTCAAATAATACAATGCTTATGAATTACGAAATTTTAGCATTTCATGGAAGATTTCTGCTATTTGATGCAGTGAATAGTCCATAGGAAATCCTTGTTAATCTCACCTTTGCTTTATATGGGTATGAGACCTCTGTGTCGATGCCGTGATTAACTTTAATGTACTGGAAGGCCTGGTCCATCCAGCCACCATTGCACCCTTGGTTACCTGAAAAGGTCAAACGTGTAGTCTCATCTGGGCGGATAGTAAAATAAATTTGACAAACACCTAATATACAAGATCCCCCAAGTTTTCTTTGTTACTGATTTATCACAAGAGCACGCCGGTGTCCATATTCTGGCAACTTATACTGACTGATATTATTTCATCGATCTCACCTTCTTTCCTGGAGCAGTCCACGAGGTTTTGCTCTGACAGAGAAACGAGGTTTCCAGTTTTCTTGAAGTGCTGTCCCTCCAAAGACCCGGTTGAAGAAAATGCCCAGCAAGATCCACATTGCAACTGGAAGACAACATGTTCTTATATTTTGACTTGTACAACATTCGGTTGTCCTTGTAAATGTACATGACCACCAAGAAATACAGTAGCTTTCCAACTGACTATCTTGTCGGGTTATTAAATATATCTCCTTTGTCAGTGTTACAATCAAATGTGTGATATCTAAGAATGTACTGGAGATTAGTGACCCTGAGGATTAATATCTCTGGGGATTAGTGTCCATTCTCGTGTGTCTTTCTTTGGGGATATTTCTCGTTCCTTTCAAATGTGAAGAAAATGTTCTACATGTAGCTCGGTTAGAAGGCCGGAATCGGACACTTCTAGCCAAGGGAAAATCTAAACCTCCACACCGGCGCCAGATTTGGGCTTATTCGTCATGGAAAGAAAACTCAATATGTGACTCTATGTAGGGAACTTTGTTAAACCCGGAAAAGCTACCCGATAAGCTGTATAATTTACACACGGTGTTCCCGGTTTGAAGAT